>APFE030631456.1:28127-46887 GCA_000404065.3 Pinus taeda | reverse complement strand
CAAAGCAAAAGATGAAGCAGAATCTTCATACCTTTTTGGAATTTTCCTTTCCCTTGTAGACCTTCTTAGAGCAACTGATTGCTGAACTGGTTCAGAAACTTGCATTGGTTCAGAAGCTTCAACGGCTTCCTTTGTGTCTTCAGCACCTTTTTCTCCAGAGGTTTCTCCTTCCTTTTGGCTATCACCGAAAAGTCTAGCCTCCAACTGAACTCGTTGATTTGGCGATACCTGTTCCTGTTCAATTCTTTCAACAGTTGATTTTAAAAGAGAGGATTCATCAAATGTTACATCTCTACTAATGACTATCTGCTGCAATGTAGGATCCCACAACCTATATCCTTTCACTGCATAGTCATACCCAACAAAGACATAACATTTTGACTTTGGATCTAATTTTGAATGTTGATTTTTCGGAATGAGAGAATAAGCATCACAACCAAATATCCTCAAATGTGAATAGTCACAAGACTGACCTGTCCAAACTTCTTCAGGAATTTTTACAATCAATTGCTACTGAAGGTGATCTGTTAACTAAATAACAAGCAGTAGATACTGCTTCTGCCCACAACTCCTTTTGCAAGTTAGCATTGCTAATCATGCTTCTGGGTCTTTCCATAAGAGTCCGATTCATACGCTCAACAACACCATTTTGCTGAGGGGTGTAAACAACAGTTTTGTGTCTAACAATTCCCTCATCCTTACAGTATTGTTCAAATTCAACTGAAGTGAACTCCCCACCATTGTCAGTTCTTAAGCATTTAATAGATTTGCCTGTTCTTTTCTCTACCATTACTTTAAATTGTTTAAAGACATTTAATACATCAGCTTTCCTTTTTAGCATATAGACCCGAACTTTCCGAGAGTAACCATCAATAATGTTAAAAAATACAATGCACCTCCATATGACACAACAGGGGATGCCCCCCACAGATCAGAATGAATATAGTCTAAAACATCTTTACTATTATGATTTCCAACTTTAAACCTATGTTTACACTGTTTTCCATACACACAATGTTTACAGAAATCTAAATTCAAGGATTTCAGACCGGGAAGAGATTTACGTTTCATCAATAACTGAAGACCTTTCTCGCTCATATGACCCAATCGTTGATGCCATAAACGAGTGCCTGCTTCTTCCTTTTCTGACGCAACCGCTGCTTCACTGATCTGAGCACTTCCTTTTAACCTGTAAAGATTTACGACCTTTTCTGCCTTCATAACCACAAGTGCTCCTTTAAAGACTTTCAAGACGCCATCCTGACCTGTAAACTTATAACCATCTGAATCCAAAACTCCCAAAGAAATCAAATTTTTCTTCAAATTAGGTACATGTCTAACACTAGTTAATGTTCTAACTGTGTTATCATACATCTTAATTTTTATATCTCCCATCCCAACAGTCTGACATGACATATTGTTACCCATAAACACAGAACTGCCGTTTACATTTTCATACGAGGTAAACCAATTTCTATGTGGACACATGTGATGCGAAGCACCAGAGTCTAATAGCCAACTATCTAAACCTTGAGAGATATTACATTCAGGTGAAGTTTCATCTATCATACACAATTCTTCAGCAGATAAAACTTCGTCTATCATACCTGAATCGACCTGATTCGCCTCGTTCTTCAGGTTTTCAGATTCCTTTCGTTTCTAACAGTCCTTCTTCAAGTGTCCAACTTTATTGCAGTTCCAACATTTTGCCTTACACTTCTTTCCTTTCGATTTCGATCTGGAAGTCCCCCTTGGTTTTTCTCCTCTTTCCTTTGAGCGTCTTCTAGCGACCATGGCTTCTGATGCAACTGTTTCAGTGCTGGATTTCCTTCGTACTTCTTCAGACAGAAGAGCTCCCACGACTGTCAAAGAATCAGCAAAGCTGAAGCTGATTGAAGTTACGAAGTGATCCCATGATTCAGGCAGAGAACACAACAAGGTTATGGATTTATTTTCTTCCTGTATTTTGACTTCCATATCTGTTAATTGACATATTAGTGTATTAAAAACATTCAAATGTTCTGCAACGTTTGAACCTTCTTTCATTCGAAGACTGTATAACTGTCTTTCCAAATAAATTATGTTGGTCAATGACTTTGTCATATAGAGATTTTCAAGTTTTTCCCACAATCCTGACACCGTAGTCTCTTCAACAATGTTGAAGAGAACTTCATCTGCTAGGCATAGCCGGATGGTACTGAGAGCTCGGGCATCCAAGTCCTCCCAGTCTGAAGTAGTCATGGTCGCAGGTTTCTTAGTTGCCCCATCCAATGCCTTGTGCAACCCTTGTTGCACAAGTAGATCCCTAACCTTCAGTTTCCAAAGAGCAAAATTGCTCTTTCCGGTGAATTTCTCCACCTCAAATTTTGCATTCGACATCTTGACCATTTTCTAAGACTTTCAATCTTCAGTCTAGGGTTTTAAAAAATTCAATTTTCTTCTTCCAAAATTAAAAAATTTCCAAGTTTTAACTCTCCCTACTTCAGTTTCTTAAAAAAAATTGCTGAATAATTTTTCCAGGGAAAAAACCTTTGTTTTTTTTCAATTCAAAGAAAAACCCCTTAAAAAAAAAAAACACTTCTTTTCTCCTTTCCTTTAAAAAAAAAAACTGTCTTCTTGTTTTCTGACTTTCTCACATTCACCACTTTATTCAAGAAAAAAATGTCTGAAACAAAATTTCCTTTTTAATTAAAAAAAAAAAAAACCCGGATCCAGCCGCAGATCCTGCTGGTAGCAACTGGCAGCGAACACAGACCACCCTTCCAACATGCAGGCATTCTGGACTTCACGCAGCACGCAGGCAGACCAACGCACGTTCCTCTGGCTGCTCAGCTTTCACGCGGACAGGCTCTTTCACTGAAACGATGGCAGGGTTCTCACACGGCTTTCACACACAGCCAACCACCACGCTGAACGTAGGGACAACATTCACAAATCAACTCTTCCAAAAAACACCACCAGACAGCATCAATGCAGGTCTCAGCAGCCACGCATCAGCGCTATGCACGCAGGGATTTTAATCCACGTAGCCCCTCCTTCCTTCAATGCAGGCAGCAAGGTCTTCACACGCACATAAAATGCACAACTTCACGGATTTCTAGACACAGCCTTTCACTCACAGCGATTTTAATCCACGCAGCCCCTCCTTCCTTCAACGCAGGCACCCTTCTTCCTTCAACGTAGGCAGCAGGGTCTTCACACGCAGAGAAAACGCACAGCTTCTGGGCTCTTCAACGCACATCCGTGTTTGGTCTTCGTAGACACCTTCAATCTTGGACTCACCATGCTCACGCCTTCGCACAATCTTTTTTTCTTTAACGCCTTCAATCGTGGAAGACTCACGCTCACGCCTTCGCACAGCCCGCACAGCCTCACTGGGCTCTGATACCAATTGTAGAAATGATAAATGAAATAATGAAGGGAAAAACAAGAAACAAGAAACCTCAACTATATAGCCAAGATAAGAAACTAAATTGGAACTGAGTAGATTGTTATTCAACAATGATTCTCCGCTTGTACATTTCATGTGTATTAGATTATTTTATATCATGACTGTCGTTACATAACTAACTATTCGGTATACAACCGTCTAATTACAATTTACCTAAAATTACTATTTCGTTGTCAAACTAACACTGTTAATGCAAATTGACTCATCACCATTATTCAAAGAAAACCATGCCATTTGGAATTATCTGTTGGTGGTCTATAAGGCTTCACTCTTGCTAGATGCCCTTCTCCTATTTTTTTTTCACATAGTGGAAAAAGCTATCATAACTCAATTGTCAAACCAATAGTGTAAGGTTTCACCCCTGCTAGATGGCCTTCTCCTATTTTTTTTTTTCACATGGTGGAAAAAACTATCATAACTCCATTGTCAAACCAATAGTGTAAGGTTTCACTCATGCTAGATGCCCATGAGTCTCGACTCTTGCCAAAATCATAAGAAATTAGTATATCTACTTGCAAGTTATTGGATGTACTCTTGGTGTTATAGTGGCAGCTACGAGAATTGATCTTGGGTCTTCCTTAAATTAGGTCTGGCAGTTACCGATTCACCTTGTGCCTAAAAAAAAAAAAAACTATCATAACTCAATTGTCAAACCAATAGTGGAGACAATCATCAATGACTTCTCTCTGTGAATGAAAACTAACTCATCATTATTATTCAAGGAAAAGCAAGCCACCTAGAATTACCTGTTGGTGATCCATAAGGTGGCAAGGTTATACTCCTGCTAAATGCCCTTCTCCTGTTTTTTTTTTCACATAGTGGAAAAACCTATCATAACTCAGTTGTCAAACCAATAGTGGAAACAATCATCATTGGCGGCTATTTGTGAATGCAGACTGACTCATCATTGTTATTCAAGGAAAACCAAGCCACCTAGAATTACCTATGGAAAAAACTAGCATAACTCAATTGTCAAACCAATAATGTAAGCTTTCACTCCTGCGAGATGTCCTTCTCCTGTTTTTTTTCACATAATGGAAAAAAATATCATAACTGAATTCTCAAACCAATAGTGGAGACAATCATCATTGGTTGCTATCTGTGAATGCAACTAACTCATCACTGTTATTCAAGGAAAACCAAGCCACCTAAAATTACCTGTTGGTGGTCCATAAGGTGGCAAGGTTTCACTCCTGCTAGATGCCCTTCTCCTGTTTTTTTTCACATGGTGGAAAAACCTATCATAACTCAATTGTCAAACCAGTAGAGGAGATAGTCATCATTGGCTGCTATCTATGAATGCATACTAACTCATCATTGTTATTCAAGGAAAACCAAGCTACCTAGAATTACCCGTGGAAAAAACTATCATAACTCAATTGTCAAACCAATAGTGGAGACAATCATCATTGGTTGCTATATGTGAATGCAAACTAACTCATCATTGTTAGTTAAGGAAAACCAAGTCACTTAGAATTACCTGTTGGCGGTCCGTAAGGTGGCAAGGTTTCACTCCTACTAGATGCCCTACTCTTGTATTTTTTTCACATAGTGGAAAAACCTACCATAACTCAGTTGTCAAACCAATAGTGGAGACAATCATAATTTGCTCCTATCTGTGAATGCATACTAACTCATCATTATTATTCAAGGAAAACCAAGCCACTTAGAATTACCCACTGATGGTTCATAAGGTGGCAAGGTTTTACTCCTGCAAGGTACCTCTTGGATTCGGGCCATTAACATGTTTCTTTATGTCCAAGAAAGACGGGCTCTTAGCCAAGAAGAAATAATTTCAACACATCTAAATCCAATATAGTTCTTATTGGTTATTATTTGATAATGCATTTCTACTTTCATTTTTATTGAGATAATCGTTTGAGGGTGAGTGTGGAGACATATCAAGAAAAATGTATTGTGTTTATTGTATGTAAATATGCTTTTCCTAATATTTCCTCCCACCTTCATCCTCATGAGGGTACAATCACCAGACCAAGTGCTATGTTAACTCATGGTTTTTCTACTTTGAGTCTTATGGAGGAAACACAACCATCCAATGTTACAAAACTAATAACCAACCCAAATCCAATGAGACATGTGTGGGTACATTTTTGAGTTTTTATTCTATTTTTTACATTTAAAAAAAAGAGATCTTAGTTAATCAAAAGAAATTTGAATTTTACTTTAAAACTAAAATAATTTATAAACCTAAAAAATTTATTGCATTCAAATTGTATCAAATTTTAGATAAAGATCAATCCTAAAAATGTTCCACAAAATTACTATGTTTAAACTACTCTTATTTTATTATTGCAGTTAATATAACAACTCTTCACGATATACAATGATAAGATGTGGATAATCTATGAGAGTTGAAGATGAAGAACATTCTCTTAAATTGTCCAATTTATACTCACATTGTTCTAAATTTCAAAATATCTGTCACACTACCTGTAAAGTTCATGAGAGTAGATCTTATTGCAAAAAAAACGTTGAGCGCTTTATATTAACAATGTAATAATACAAAGATAAATATATCAAGCTATGTCTCAAGATAGACAAATTATCTTGGACATGCAATCTCTCAATTAAGTGAATATCTTAACTACACACCAATCTAAGGAGCTAACCAGTTGAGAGAATCTCTCACATACAACTAGGCCTCACCAACCTCCTAAATAACATGAACAAACTCTTTCTCATAGAGACAACAAATCTACCTAATAATGATCAATAATCTCAAGAATTAAATATATTCATACACATATAAGACAAGTCTGAGTTACATACTCCAACACTCCCCCTTAATGACTACTTGTCTTAATATTCATCTATTGAGGTCTCCATCTACATCTTCTATGTAGCACACACTCCACTACAAACTTAAGAACCTCTAGATCAAAAAAGTCTACCTTTGGTCCAACCTGACACTTTCACTTCGTACCTTGATCATGTAAACATCACCAAACTATCGACATTCATACAAAGGAACAAGCATCCATCAAAATGCAAGGGTACCTAACCACTGCAACGATCGGTCTACTAGGATGTCCTTTCATGTACATGGTTCATTCAACTTCTTGATTAACCTCCCTTTGAATATAAAACTTCACCCCTAAGAGTCTACAATCAACGTTATGGTTCACTCATAGAGCACCCAATCAACACATGGCCCACTCTTCCAAGTGTTAAAGAACTTCCTAACAAAGGATACTGAACTAAACTAGACAACATATCCAAGTCATCATCAGGGACATGTGATAAAGGCGTATGCATGCCTATGTAGGTTTACAACAATATGCCCTTTTCATGTTATATAGATACTAGTACATACAATACACTCCAACTCATGGAGATACCAAGTATGCACTCAAACTTTTTAAGGACCATAACATCAATTTAAACATCACATATACACTTACTCACTAATACAATATGTGGGTCACATTACAATATTCGTATGCATTTGCTTTATTCAACACACCACAATTTTACCTTCGTTTGTCCACTATCGTCTAACCATTGTTGTTGCGATGAACAATATCCTATATTGCCATAACATTTCCATGGTAATTGTCACCTACTTCTCTTGGGTTGAACTTCAATGAACTCTTTGTTGTATTTAGGACCTCTTTGTCCTCCCTGCTACAAACTCATCATTCCACTCCCAAAATTTAACTTGCAATCAACACTCAATTTTATCCAGTGAAAACAATGCAATTCACTTCCACCTCAAAAAATGTTCATACCCCAATATTTACATGAAAATCTGTCATCACATACAAGATCGAAACCAATCATACCAATGACACCTTAGATTAACCGGGAACTTATTGTACTCTAGGGCCTAACATCAATCTAACCATGAAGATTGATTTACAAATCATCCTATGGACCTACTTCCATTCATTGAGGTACATGGGTGCTATCCATTGAACATACTAGTTATGTAGAAAAATAGTTTGGATACATGATGTATCCACCTCAGTGTTACATTCTCTACACACATGCCAAAATGGATGTATAATGCATCACTCAACAAACAGTTCAAGGAGCAAAGTATGTAGCTAGAAATTATTTCTAATTACAACATTTCTCATTTTCCAGACTCAAAATTAGTATTTACATCACAAAAATATTACAAGACTACTACATACATAAACCAGAGTTATAACACATGACATACATAACTCGAATACCATTTTCTCTTTTGCAATTGTTTATATCATGAACACCTTCTTCTTTCAACTTTGTCATCTCAAATCTCGTAATTATGTTAGATCTCCTTACTTTCATTGTTATTGTTAGAATAGCAAATTTTAACAAAATTATTTCACTGTGACGTTAAAATCAATAATCTTAAAATACTCCTTAACTCTGATAAACTCTCATCATAACAAAAACATGCATAATTTCAAACATTAAGAAATGACGAATCTTTTATATGCCCATTTTCTCTTACTATGCATAGCTTCTCTATTACCTTTGCCATAATAGAATGCACCCATCCATTAAAATCATTTTCCCATGGAAAATATATTCACACCATGTGAATGGAGCATAAAACCAAAACAATTACTTATATCCTTATCTCTTAGAATGATATGCCTCGCTTATATCCTTTATCTTTAGAAGTGGCTTGACTTGCCCCTTTCTTTGTCGGGTCCATTTGGAGAAGGGGAATGATGATTCCGATGGCCGAAGGAAATATCTGAAAAAAATGGAGAATTCTCTTAATCAAACAGGTCTCATAGGTCCAGTGAAAATGGATTAAAAAAATGGTGGATTTATTGCCAAAGAGTCGAGAACCAAAGACATGTTTACTAGTCATGATGAAAGAAAACAAATGCTAATATCAACTCATAAGAAAAAGGTAAATGGTTATTTTTTTCAACTCATAAGACAAATGCAAATGGTTATTTTTTTTAAGATGCAAGAGTTCATGGTTGTTGAATCTTAAGCCTTGCTTCTCTACAATGAGAGTTTTCACAAAAATATTTTTGGGTATGTGTTATATTCTGTACATGATTAGTTGTGTTTGGACCTCAGTTCTTAACAAGGCTTATTACCTTCACTAGGGGAAGGGGCAACGACACTTTTATGTAGTCTCTTTTTGTTGAGATTGCAACAAGATGATGGAGCTTAGTGAAAAGAGTCGCCTTCACTAAGTGGGCCCGTAAGCTATTTTTGGCGCAAGTCTATTTTTAGACATATGGATCATGTCTATGGATTGCAGGTTGCTGTTTATGGATGATTGATCAAGTTGGGAAAAATAGATGGACTTCTATTTTTGATGAAAGTGTGAGTGATCACAGTGTGAGTGATCAAGTCTATTTTTAGACTGGCTGTCAAAAATAGAAAAGTCAAATATTATTATCTCACAATAATATTTGGACTATAAACTTAATCTTATTCTCTTGGAGCACTTCAGTTTGAGCTACAGAGGTGGCACATGCAGCTGTCAGAAGGAAATACGCTTTTCTTATGAGTCAGTTGAGTTGTTGCATGCATGACTTCAGTTAGAACTCAATCAGTTGAGTTTGGTGGAGTTGATTGTGGAGTTGATGGAGTTGTGTTCAGTTTAGCTTTGTTAAACTGGTTGTATTTAGTCTAACTAGCAAATAGACTAGAGATGAGTTGGGTGAATTAGTTATCAATTAATTCACAAGTTATTAACTCATAATACAACTAATGAATACATCAGTTAACTCAGTTGCATGTCAGTGCATGTTCAGTTCAACAGGGACAGGTGGTAGAGAATCAGATTGCTATCAATTGTGACTATAATTGTGCACCAGATCTTGCACAATCAAGGGATTGAGTATGCCAATGAGTTTGTCCACGTATTTGCCCACATTTTAGCTTATGCTCACGTCCACAAAGAGTGAGTGACTATTTTGCAGGTGAAAAACGAGTTTGGTGAGCCATTCTCATCAGTTCTTGAGCAGGTATTGAGCAGTGGAGGCAGGCAAGCAGTGGAAGAGATTTGGAGATCAGATCTGAGCTGTATTGTGTGTAACAGAGGTGGAGATACTTGTGAGAAATATTATGCTGTGTAATGTTACATGACTCAATCATTAATATACAGATAGTTCGGGTTTTTAGCGAGATGCTTTCCCCGGGATACATACTGTGTTAATGTGTGAATGCTCTTGATGTTTTATTGTTATTGATGCTGCTATATTGATGATCAACGTAGAGGAGCTTATGTATTGTGTATGTTTTCCGCAATAGTACATGATCAAGATAATCTCCATTGAATATGTGTTAAATTATTCAAAATTTCTACACTTTTTGGCAGAGGCTTTCGAGATCAATGCCCTTGAAGCAAATTTTTTGGAAAATTTGTTGTAAAATAATGTAATTTCATAGTCAATTGGGACTATTTATCATTAGGTCACACATTTGACGGTAGAAGTTATGAGGGGTTTTTTCCCTAGAAAGCAACCCACTTTTGAGAATGAATTGCATAGTGGCTTTGTAATCATTGAAAGATATAGAAAAATCAATTTGGTTTTCCCAGTTTTGGGTTTCCAAGGTAAAATATTTATGCGAATTGTGTGTGTCCTATTGAATCTTTTTTGTTTTATATTGAGAATCTGTTTGCAGAATTATCTGAGCAGGATTAAAACCTACAAAGATCATTGATTGCACCGGTGACAATGCCCAACCTAAGGTCAACAACAACCATGTAAATTTCTTCGCTATTAGGATATTTAGACACTGAGGAGTTAGTTAAGTTAAACTTGGTCTAATATGTCTATTAGGTAAAAGTGTGTTTCTTTAGTACGTATTCAAGTTGCATTGTAATATGTCAATCACAATATGTTTTAGACAAAGAGTGATCCGATGGCTCATATTCTCCTCCATATTAATGGATATTGATATGTTACTTAACACTTGATTGGTCCGTGATCTCTATTTCAAGGCATGTAGTGTCATGGCTGATGAACAATTATGAGAACACTCTTATGTAAAATATTTTCTTTTGCATTAATAAAATTGCCTCCAATGGTCGTGTTCACTGGGGCTATAGAATGTAGCCCTCTTAGATGGTTTTAACTACAGAAAAATATTAGCATTATGATTTTGATATGGTTGTGTGAGTGGTTGTTGAAGGTGTTCGTCATGTATGAAATACCTTGTTTACCCAAACATGTTATCAAAGCTTGTTTGAAAAATTGCTTCCATTGGTAATCGAGACCTTGAAGCCTATGCTGCTGCCTTTTTGAGATCTATTATTTCTATATTGTTTTGTCCTAAAACATTGTTCCATTGTGTCAGAAACACTATTTTTAGCTAAGAATACCTTTTGTTTCATCGAAAATGTGTCTGTTTTCTTGAGATACAACATTTTTCGTTAGATCTGAAGGTATATGATCCAAATACATCGTGAATTTCTAAATTACTTTCTATAGAGCTCACATTTTGGTTTTCTATTGATATTTCCAATTTGTTACTCTTTTTGGTCTACATATACTATTCTCCCTACGTTCTATGTGATCTTGGCAAATTGGAAATAGAGCGAAAAGTATTTTCTTGACTGCATATACTCTTTTTCATGCGCTTTTTGCGATCTTGACAAATAAAAAACAATAAGAAAACTTGCATTTGTTAGGTAACTTAACCAAGTGATTCCCCTATGTTGTTGAGTTTTGATTTTTTTTTCTTCGAACTATTGTTTATTTTTGTATGAACACATATTTTTTGGTAGCCACATAGTTCAAGGTAAAGCTCCACCAATAACAACAACACCCTTCTTCACTACTATTGTTATGCATTTTGCACTAGCTCACTTGTTTAAAAGTTATTTATTTAGTAAGAGGTTTGAATTCAAATATCTTTTTAAATTACTTTTTGAAAAAACCATACAAACTTAAATTATTTCATAACTTTATTGTAAAGTGTATTTCATTTGTCATACAAAAGTGAATCACCATAAAATAACTTTAACATTTTTTAAAGTTAGTTTTCCATGTAACTTTTATTTATAAAGTAATTGTTTAAAAGTTATTTTATTTAACAAGAGGTTTGAATTCAAATATCTTTTTAAATTACTTTTTGAAAAAGTCATACAAACTTAAATTATTTCATAACCTTATTGTAAAGTGTTTTCATTTGTCATACAAAAGTGAATATAAGATAACTTTAACATTTTTAAAGTTATTTTTGCATGTAACTTTAATTTATAAAGTAATTTCATTGTAAAAATAATTCTCACTCATTTCATAAAAGTGGGTCACTTCATAAAGTAATTTAATTGTAAAAGTGAGCTTATAGGCAATTCTAGTGATAAAACATTTCTTTTATTTTTTTACCATCATTCATGATTGCTCTTTGCTATTGTTAATGTCTTCTTTGAAAATAACAAAACTTTCACATCCAAAGTTCATTTTTAGTGTTGTTTTTTTTTACATAGCCTATTTTTTCGAGAGTTTTCTATCCAAACAATCAATTTCAGTTTTTGAAGCCATATTATGTTCACATTTTAATATGGTCGCTCTAAGTGAAGTTATGATTACCAATACCAACTACTTCTCATTGAAATCCCACATGGAGGATGTATGAAGAAGTAAACGATTGTACTAGATTACCTTGGGACAAGAAAATGTCCCCACTGACCCTGATAAGAAATACAAATGGGATAATAGGAATGAAGAAGCCTGCATATTATTCAGAATGTCCATTTCTCTTCATTTGCAATTTCATATTCAAGAAACCGATGCTTCAGTGAAGCTTTGGAAAAGTTACAAAATATATTTGGTGAAGCTAATATATTACATCTCATTAACTTCAAAGTCAGATAATGACTTTAAGGCCTAATAATTTCTTTTGCATTGAAGATTACTTATCTAAGTTTAAAACACTCAGACATTTGCTTAAAGACTATTAGATTACTCTAGACGATAACATTGCATATAAATTATTCTTCCAAAGTTTGGTTCTCAATACTATCTTTGTATCTACACTTTATGCCACTAGAGAAGCTTTGCGAATTACCTATCAAATATTTTTTCTTGAATATTTTTGTCATTCTCTAATTAGAGAACAAAACAAGCTCTTGCATATTTAAGTGATTAACATTGCATGTACATTTAAAAAGGCCTTAGTGGCCCAATGAAAAAATAAAACCAAGCTGCCAAAGAAGCAACATCCTTGCAACAACAATAAAATCAAGGGTTCCAAACCCTCTAAGAAAACATTTACTCTTAATGGTGACAAGGATCAAAATCTATGGTAAGAAAACTAACATACCTGGCAACTATCGTGGGAAAGACGATCATCTAGAGTCCAAATGCTTTAAACGGATGGAGGCCTTGGAAGCAACAATGAAGAAGCACAAAAACAACCTTGGTTCTTCTTCTAACACTTCCTCTCATGGACATGCACTTTCTGCTTTTGGTGTCTCCTTTAATCCAACCTCTACTTCTTCTTCCAATGAATGGCTTATTGATTCTTGAGCATCTTATCATATGGCTAAGGTTTAACCCATTTTTTCCTCTTAATGATTGTAACACCAAGTAAATATTTGTTATTAATGGTAGATCTCTTAGTGTTGTACAATTTGGAACAATTCAAGCAGATAATGGTAATTTCAATGATCTATTATGTGTTCCAAGTCTTTCTTGTAACCTTCTTTCAATATATTAGATTACTCATTTAGGTGAAGGTAGAACACTATAATTTTCACCTCACTAATTTTTAATTAAGGATTTAAAAGATCCTTATCATGTCCTTTCCACATGAATAGTTGATGATATTACATGGTTGTACAAGTTTGACAACTTTGGGTCATCATATTTTCCCTTAGTTTATATTGCTCATCGTGATAACTTGAGTAAACTTTGGCATGAGTGATTTTGTCATTGTTATAAGAGAGGCTTCAGCGTAGATCACATGAAATAGACTTTTGTCGACGCGTTTCGAACCAACTAGTGTCTCTTCAACTTGTCCTGACGATGAACCACACTAGTTGGTTCGAAACGCGTCGACAAAAGTCTATTTCATGTGATCTACGCCGAAGCCTCTCTTATAACTATGATACTATGATGGATCACAGAAGCCTCAATTCTACAATTGATTTTGTCATTTAAACTATCGCTCAACACATAAACTATGTAATCAAAATATGGTGATTGGTCTTACTCTTGTTTCTTGCAGAGATGGTGTTTGTGTTGTTTGTGTTCTTGACAAACATCGTTGGGGCACTTTTGAAAAATGTGCCTCTTGGCATGCCTTGGCCCCTTTGCAACTTGTTCATAGTGATTTTTGTGATCCACTTTCTTCTCCTTCCTTCTTTGAGTTCAAGTACTTCTTACCTTTCATTGATGGCTTCTCCAAATGCACTTGGGTTTATTTCTAAAAACTTAAGAGCAAAGTTTTTGACTTTTTCTTGGCCTATAAGGCCCTTGTAGAAAAACAATCTAGACATCAACAACAAAGGTTAAGAACATATAATGGAGGTGAATATGTCAACAATAAATTCACAATTTACTACATTGCGTAGGGAGTTTAAATGCAACATATTGTTCCATAGACACCATAACAAAATGGTGTTGCTGAAAGAAAAAATCATACATCAAAAGAAATGGCTAATTGTATGATTCAATCCAAGGGATTAAGTCTTAATTATTGGGTGAAAGCCATCAATTGTGAAAATTACATGGTAAATTGCACTCCCACAAAAGCTTTAAGCAATATAACTGGAAGAAGCATGGACTAAAATTAATCCAAATGTAAGCCACTTTCGTATCTTTGGTAGTGTAGCATGGGTTTACATCCCTAATGAAAAAAATAAAACTTTACAACCTAAAAGTGAGAAGTGTATTTTTGTTGGATATTCTGAAGTTGTAAAAGGTTATAAAATTCTTCAACCTCACTCTAATAAAATAATCATAAGAAAATATATTAAATTTGATGAAAATCTCTTAGCATGTGAGCCTAATTTGATGGTTGTGCCCTCTTTAGCTTATGAACCATCTCCAATATTTATGCCACCTTCTCTTCCTATTATGATTTCTTCTTCAAATGATGACACTAAGGATGAGAATCCACCTCCACCTGCTCACATTCCTCTAACTGAGTCCATTGAACATGAACTTGCACTAGCACGACAACTTCCCAAATGGGTCCATTCAACAAATGAAGAAGTTGTTGACCATGTCGGTGGTCCTACAGATCAATGTGTCTTTGTTCATGGTTCCAATGAGCCTTCTCTCTTTTGGATTAATTTTCAAAGACTTGTGATTAGGGAACATTTACAGAAGCTTCAAGATACCAATATTGGGAAACAACAAGGAATGAGAATATCATTGCTTTCTGGAGAATGATACTTGGGAACTTGTATGTCTTCCAAAAGGAAGAAAAGTTGTCAGATGTAAATGGGTATAAATAACTAAGTATAGATCAAATGGAAGTATGATATACATAAGGCCTAGTTATTTGTTAAATAATTCTCTCACACTAAAGGAAGTGACTATAATGAAGCCTTTTCCCTTGTTACCAAAATGAATTCGCCTTGTTCTAGCCCTTATTGCCTCACATGGACGGGAGGTCCATCAAATGGTTGTTAAATTTGCCTTCTTGCATGGGGATCTATAAGAAGAAATCTACATGGAACAACCTCTTGGCTATGTTCAAAGCGATTCTAGCCTTTTTTTCCACCTTAAGAAATCTCTCTTATGGAATTAAACAAGATCCTTGAGCTCGGTATGAAAAAATTGATAGCTTTCTTCTTGACACCAAATTCTCTAGATGTCATTCTGACCCTAATGTCTACACACAAAAAAGCACGAATCCATCTCATAATCCTTGTTCTTTATGTTGATGACCTTATCCTCACTGGTAGTGACCCTAGACTTTTAACCCATATAAAGTCAAGCCTTAAGAAGAAGTTTGAAATGACATACATTGGATATTTGCATTATTTTCGTGCACTCCAAGTCTTGCAAATCAAGGAAGGAATTTCTCTTTCCCAATATAAGTATGTTTGTAACCTTCTTCACTATTTTCACATGGAATATTGTAAATCAACCCTTCTCCCTTTCAATCCTATGTTAAACTTACTTCTATCTGCACTACACCAGAATTCAATGCCACTTTTTATTGTTAGTTAGTTGGTAGTCTCTTATATTTGACACATATCCGTCCTGATATTTCCTTTGTTGTTGGTCTTGTTTCCTGGTATATGAAAACACCACATGAAAGTCATTGGAAATTAGCAAAAATGAAACTTTGATATATTTGAGGTACAATTCAGTTTGGGATACATTATAGTTCAAGGGCGACTCCTTTGTTGGTTGGTTTCACTAATTCATATGGGTTGGCAACCTTGATGATTGGAAGTCTATTGCAGGTTATGGTTTCAATCTTGGTTTTGGACCTATCACTTGGGCTTGTAAAAAGTAACAGGCTATTGCTCTTTCTTCATTAGAAGTAGAGTACTGAGCACGGACTAATGCAAGTCAAGATGTCTTGTGGATTCAACAAATCCTTTTAGAGTTTAGATTCCAGTTACAACATTCGATCACCCTTTTGTGCGACAATAAGAGAGCCATCAAGCTCACAAAAGATCCAATTCATCATAAATGTAGTAAATACGTTGACCTGCAAATTCACTTTATTAGAAAAGTCATTCATGATCGAGTTACTGAAGTGCAATTTTACATTACAGATGATCAAGTTGCACACATTTTCATAAAATCTCTTAGAGAAGCGAAGTTTTCTAAAATTTAATGTTTGTTAGGAGTTCATGAGGCTGTCATTAAGGGGGGATATGCTTTAATGCCTCCTTCCTTCTCCTATTGTGTGACGTTTGTAAATCCTTCAATCCTATCCCAAGTTTTTCTTAAGGGGGGATGTTAGGATATTTAGAAACTTAGGAATTAGTTAAGTTCAACTAGGTCTAATATGTCTATTAGGTAAAATCATTTTTCTTAGTGTGTTTCTTTAGTATGCATTAGTTGCATTGTAATATGATAGTTACCAATATTAATATGAATGATATTGAGAATATCGTCAATCCCCCTCACGGCTATGATCCTCCTCTCCAATATTTCATATAAGAGGCTCATGATGCCCAACTGGTTGCCATATTTTGTCCCCTATGTCCTAAGGCATTCATGGAATATCTGGTATTCAAGCCCTCAACCAGACCAATGCTAGGCTCACTAAAGATGGCACAAAGGAAGTAAATGTAGACCATGTATTAGGTGATGTTTTCACCCCACCATATTTTCCATGGTGGGATCTTCTTGAATGCTTCTCCTTCGATAAATCCACCTCACTCTCATCCAAAAATTGACATCCAACATGGATCTCCTGTCAAAATCCTTAGATTTGAACACTCCCATGGCAATGATGGCTACTCACATGACTTCTTCTAATATGCGACATGCAACTCTTTCTTCAACACATTCCTTATCATGACAATTCACAACAATAGCATGTCTTCCTACAAATTTGAGGGACAAACAAACACTTTCAATGACTACCTTTCCTTTGTTACTCTCCACATGTTCTTAGGCCCCCTCGTAAGAGAGTCAAGCCTAGTCTTGCTCCAATACCATGTTTATGTTAATAATAGTAGATCATATTGCACACAAAATGTGTTGATCACTCTGTATTAGGGAAAATTTTAAGGATGGATATTTATCTTTAATTTTAGAAATCTTGGTGAATCTACTGGTCCCCAATATGAAAATTGCAAAATGTTTGGTGATATTTTCGTAAATATATTCAAATTTCTAATGATTTTATATGTTATCTATAAATTTTGGTGATTTTTAAGGTAAAATAGCTTTATCCTATCAAATTTGGGTGAATCATTTTTAGAAGAAATAGAAATGAACAAATTTTTTGTTTGTTTGGAAAAAGCATGGAAAATTACCTCATTTGTGAATATTAGCCCCCAAAATTTTCCATGCTCTATATCAACAATGTAATTATACAAATATAAATCTAAATTTCAAGATATACAAACTGTCTTTCACATACAATCTCCTGGGTGAGTGAATATCTCAATCACACACCAATCTAAGAAGCTAACTAGTTGGAGATAACCTCGCATCCAACTAGGCCTCAACAACCTCCTAAATAATAAGAGCATACTCCTTCTCGTAGAGACTAGAACTATACCTAATAATGACCAATAATCTTAATAATTAAATATGATCATACACACATAAGACAAGTAGGAGTTGCATACTCTAACACTACCAATTTTTTTGACCTATTAAGTTAGCAAAACTATGGTGATCTTAAAACATTTCTCTTAATGCTTTTCAAATTTAGAAATATAATGTTACATTTTTTTTAGTAATCCCTTACCTTCTTACCATTTCAATTTTAGTAACTTATATATAATATATATATATATATATAAGTTAACTTAGTTTAAATTAGTAAAATTAAATTTTATTTTTCCCGAGAAAATATTTGGGCAAATTCACCCAAAGGGATCACATCTTGTTTGCTTATTAGCAGAGCCTAACCTCGACAATGTCCAGGAGAATTGAGCCTGTGACCTCACATCAAGGTGCTTTAGTGATGGGTACTCAACCAATTGAGCTAACCCTCGAGGCTTTTTTTGAATGTGATCCATGGACTCCAGAGACTAGTGACCTCTACATCCATGAAAATGGTCTCGGGTAGATCTCCAAAGTGATCAGTCCTGCTAGCTCATATCAGAGCCTAGCCCCTTAGGGTGTCAAGGAGAATTGACCCCATGACCTCTTATAGCGAGGTGCTTATGCGACGAGTACTTCACCAATTGAGCTAACCCTTGATGATTTTTTTATGGTGGTTCACGAACATTGGGTGACCACTACATCCACGGGAAAATACGGACAGATCAATCCCGAAGGGAATCAAATCTTGCCAGCCAAACTAGCAGGGCCTAACCCCAAGGGTGTCGAGGAGAATTGACCTTGTGGCTTCCCAATTGGCGAGGTACTTAGCAATGGGAACTTGACTTATTGAGCTAACCCTTGGAGCTTAAATTAATAAAAATGTTATTTAACATTTAACATCTTTTTTTTTGTAAGCTTGGTGGGACTACATCTTTATCATGTCCAATATATCACCCTGATCAGTGCAGGGAATTGAATCAGTAACTTTACATCAAATAGTGCCTTAACAAAACACTGAATCACCATCTATCTAAAAACTTGTAGACACATTTAACATCTTATTTTATTTTAACTAAAAATATTATTTTTTAATTTCAAATTATTTAATTCATAACGTCCTTTTATTTTATTAATAAACTAACATTAATCAAATAAAATTTATATTAATAAACTATATCAC
>APFE030631456.1:12446-28117 GCA_000404065.3 Pinus taeda | reverse complement strand
ATTATCATCAATTCTCATGCAGGTATTGAGCAGTGGAGGCAGGCAAGCAGCGGAAGAGATTTGGAGATTCAGATCTGAGCTGTATTGTGTGTAACAGAGGTGGAGATACTTGTGAGAAGTATTATGCTGTGTAATGTTACATGACTCCATCATTAATATACAGATAGTTGGGGTTTTTAGCGAGATGCTTTCCCCGGGATACATACTGTGTTAATGTGTGAATGCTCTTGATGTTTTGTTGTTATTGATGCTGCTATATTGATGATCAACGTAGAGGAGCTTATGTATTGTGTATGTTTTCCGCAATAGTACATGATCAAGATAATCTCCATTGAATATGTGTTAAATTATTCAAAATTTCTACACTTTTTGGCAGAGGCTTTCGAGATCAATGCCCTTGAAGCAAATTTTTTGGAAAATTTGTTGTAAAATAATGTAATTTCATAGTCAATTGGGACTATTTATCATTAGGTCACACATTTGACGGTAGAAGTTATGAGGGGTTTTTTCCCTAGAAAGCAACCCACTTTTGAGAATGAATTGCATAGTGGCTTTGTAATCATTGAAAGATATAGAAAAATCAATTTGGTTTTCCCAGTTTTGGGTTTCCAAGGTAAAATATTTATGCGAATTGTGTGTGTCCTATTGAATCTTTTTTGTTTTATATTGAGAATCTGTTTGCAGAATTATCTGAGCAGGATTAAAACCTACAAAGATCATTGATTGCACCGGTGACAATGCCCAACCTAAGGTCAACAACAACCATGTAAATTTCTTCGCTATTAGGATATTTAGACACTGAGGAGTTAGTTAAGTTAAACTTGGTCTAATATGTCTATTAGGTAAAAGTGTGTTTCTTTAGTACGTATTCAAGTTGCATTGTAATATGTCAATCACAATATGTTTTAGACAAAGAGTGATCCGATGGCTCATATTCTCCTCCATATTAATGGATATTGATATGTTACTTAACACTTGATTGGTCCGTGATCTCTATTTCAAGGCATGTAGTGTCATGGCTGATGAACAATTATGAGAACACTCTTATGTAAAATATTTTCTTTTGCATTAATAAAATTGCCTCCAATGGTCGTGTTCACTGGGGCTATAGAATGTAGCCCTCTTAGATGGTTTTAACTACAGAAAAATATTAGCATTATGATTTTGATATGGTTGTGTGAGTGGTTGTTGAAGGTGTTCGTCATGTATGAAATACCTTGTTTACCCAAACATGTTATCAAAGCTTGTTTGAAAAATTGCTTCCATTGGTAATCGAGACCTTGAAGCCTATGCTGCTGCCTTTTTGAGATCTATTATTTCTATATTGTTTTGTCCTAAAACATTGTTCCATTGTGTCAGAAACACTATTTTTAGCTAAGAATACCTTTTGTTTCATCGAAAATGTGTCTGTTTTCTTGAGATACAACATTTTTCGTTAGATCTGAAGGTATATGATCCAAATACATCGTGAATTTCTAAATTACTTTCTATAGAGCTCACATTTTGGTTTTCTATTGATATTTCCAATTTGTTACTCTTTTTGGTCTACATATACTATTCTCCCTACGTTCTATGTGATCTTGGCAAATTGGAAATAGAGCGAAAAGTATTTTCTTGACTGCATATACTCTTTTTCATGCGCTTTTTGCGATCTTGACAAATAAAAAACAATAAGAAAACTTGCATTTGTTAGGTAACTTAACCAAGTGATTCCCCTATGTTGTTGAGTTTTGATTTTTTTTTCTTCGAACTATTGTTTATTTTTGTATGAACACATATTTTTTGGTAGCCACATAGTTCAAGGTAAAGCTCCACCAATAACAACAACACCCTTCTTCACTACTATTGTTATGCATTTTGCACTAGCTCACTTGTTTAAAAGTTATTTATTTAGTAAGAGGTTTGAATTCAAATATCTTTTTAAATTACTTTTTGAAAAAACCATACAAACTTAAATTATTTCATAACTTTATTGTAAAGTGTATTTCATTTGTCATACAAAAGTGAATCACCATAAAATAACTTTAACATTTTTTAAAGTTAGTTTTCCATGTAACTTTTATTTATAAAGTAATTGTTTAAAAGTTATTTTATTTAACAAGAGGTTTGAATTCAAATATCTTTTTAAATTACTTTTTGAAAAAGTCATACAAACTTAAATTATTTCATAACCTTATTGTAAAGTGTTTTCATTTGTCATACAAAAGTGAATATAAGATAACTTTAACATTTTTAAAGTTATTTTTGCATGTAACTTTAATTTATAAAGTAATTTCATTGTAAAAATAATTCTCACTCATTTCATAAAAGTGGGTCACTTCATAAAGTAATTTAATTGTAAAAGTGAGCTTATAGGCAATTCTAGTGATAAAACATTTCTTTTATTTTTTTACCATCATTCATGATTGCTCTTTGCTATTGTTAATGTCTTCTTTGAAAATAACAAAACTTTCACATCCAAAGTTCATTTTTAGTGTTGTTTTTTTTTACATAGCCTATTTTTTCGAGAGTTTTCTATCCAAACAATCAATTTCAGTTTTTGAAGCCATATTATGTTCACATTTTAATATGGTCGCTCTAAGTGAAGTTATGATTACCAATACCAACTACTTCTCATTGAAATCCCACATGGAGGATGTATGAAGAAGTAAACGATTGTACTAGATTACCTTGGGACAAGAAAATGTCCCCACTGACCCTGATAAGAAATACAAATGGGATAATAGGAATGAAGAAGCCTGCATATTATTCAGAATGTCCATTTCTCTTCATTTGCAATTTCATATTCAAGAAACCGATGCTTCAGTGAAGCTTTGGAAAAGTTACAAAATATATTTGGTGAAGCTAATATATTACATCTCATTAACTTCAAAGTCAGATAATGACTTTAAGGCCTAATAATTTCTTTTGCATTGAAGATTACTTATCTAAGTTTAAAACACTCAGACATTTGCTTAAAGACTATTAGATTACTCTAGACGATAACATTGCATATAAATTATTCTTCCAAAGTTTGGTTCTCAATACTATCTTTGTATCTACACTTTATGCCACTAGAGAAGCTTTGCGAATTACCTATCAAATATTTTTTCTTGAATATTTTTGTCATTCTCTAATTAGAGAACAAAACAAGCTCTTGCATATTTAAGTGATTAACATTGCATGTACATTTAAAAAGGCCTTAGTGGCCCAATGAAAAAATAAAACCAAGCTGCCAAAGAAGCAACATCCTTGCAACAACAATAAAATCAAGGGTTCCAAACCCTCTAAGAAAACATTTACTCTTAATGGTGACAAGGATCAAAATCTATGGTAAGAAAACTAACATACCTGGCAACTATCGTGGGAAAGACGATCATCTAGAGTCCAAATGCTTTAAACGGATGGAGGCCTTGGAAGCAACAATGAAGAAGCACAAAAACAACCTTGGTTCTTCTTCTAACACTTCCTCTCATGGACATGCACTTTCTGCTTTTGGTGTCTCCTTTAATCCAACCTCTACTTCTTCTTCCAATGAATGGCTTATTGATTCTTGAGCATCTTATCATATGGCTAAGGTTTAACCCATTTTTTCCTCTTAATGATTGTAACACCAAGTAAATATTTGTTATTAATGGTAGATCTCTTAGTGTTGTACAATTTGGAACAATTCAAGCAGATAATGGTAATTTCAATGATCTATTATGTGTTCCAAGTCTTTCTTGTAACCTTCTTTCAATATATTAGATTACTCATTTAGGTGAAGGTAGAACACTATAATTTTCACCTCACTAATTTTTAATTAAGGATTTAAAAGATCCTTATCATGTCCTTTCCACATGAATAGTTGATGATATTACATGGTTGTACAAGTTTGACAACTTTGGGTCATCATATTTTCCCTTAGTTTATATTGCTCATCGTGATAACTTGAGTAAACTTTGGCATGAGTGATTTTGTCATTTAAACTATCGCTCAACACATAAACTATGTAATCAAAATATGGTGATTGGTCTTACTCTTGTTTCTTGCAGAGATGGTGTTTGTGTTGTTTGTGTTCTTGACAAACATCGTTGGGGCACTTTTGAAAAATGTGCCTCTTGGCATGCCTTGGCCCCTTTGCAACTTGTTCATAGTGATTTTTGTGATCCACTTTCTTCTCCTTCCTTCTTTGAGTTCAAGTACTTCTTACCTTTCATTGATGGCTTCTCCAAATGCACTTGGGTTTATTTCTAAAAACTTAAGAGCAAAGTTTTTGACTTTTTCTTGGCCTATAAGGCCCTTGTAGAAAAACAATCTAGACATCAACAACAAAGGTTAAGAACATATAATGGAGGTGAATATGTCAACAATAAATTCACAATTTACTACATTGCGTAGGGAGTTTAAATGCAACATATTGTTCCATAGACACCATAACAAAATGGTGTTGCTGAAAGAAAAAATCATACATCAAAAGAAATGGCTAATTGTATGATTCAATCCAAGGGATTAAGTCTTAATTATTGGGTGAAAGCCATCAATTGTGAAAATTACATGGTAAATTGCACTCCCACAAAAGCTTTAAGCAATATAACTGGAAGAAGCATGGACTAAAATTAATCCAAATGTAAGCCACTTTCGTATCTTTGGTAGTGTAGCATGGGTTTACATCCCTAATGAAAAAAATAAAACTTTACAACCTAAAAGTGAGAAGTGTATTTTTGTTGGATATTCTGAAGTTGTAAAAGGTTATAAAATTCTTCAACCTCACTCTAATAAAATAATCATAAGAAAATATATTAAATTTGATGAAAATCTCTTAGCATGTGAGCCTAATTTGATGGTTGTGCCCTCTTTAGCTTATGAACCATCTCCAATATTTATGCCACCTTCTCTTCCTATTATGATTTCTTCTTCAAATGATGACACTAAGGATGAGAATCCACCTCCACCTGCTCACATTCCTCTAACTGAGTCCATTGAACATGAACTTGCACTAGCACGACAACTTCCCAAATGGGTCCATTCAACAAATGAAGAAGTTGTTGACCATGTCGGTGGTCCTACAGATCAATGTGTCTTTGTTCATGGTTCCAATGAGCCTTCTCTCTTTTGGATTAATTTTCAAAGACTTGTGATTAGGGAACATTTACAGAAGCTTCAAGATACCAATATTGGGAAACAACAAGGAATGAGAATATCATTGCTTTCTGGAGAATGATACTTGGGAACTTGTATGTCTTCCAAAAGGAAGAAAAGTTGTCAGATGTAAATGGGTATAAATAACTAAGTATAGATCAAATGGAAGTATGATATACATAAGGCCTAGTTATTTGTTAAATAATTCTCTCACACTAAAGGAAGTGACTATAATGAAGCCTTTTCCCTTGTTACCAAAATGAATTCGCCTTGTTCTAGCCCTTATTGCCTCACATGGACGGGAGGTCCATCAAATGGTTGTTAAATTTGCCTTCTTGCATGGGGATCTATAAGAAGAAATCTACATGGAACAACCTCTTGGCTATGTTCAAAGCGATTCTAGCCTTTTTTTCCACCTTAAGAAATCTCTCTTATGGAATTAAACAAGATCCTTGAGCTCGGTATGAAAAAATTGATAGCTTTCTTCTTGACACCAAATTCTCTAGATGTCATTCTGACCCTAATGTCTACACACAAAAAAGCACGAATCCATCTCATAATCCTTGTTCTTTATGTTGATGACCTTATCCTCACTGGTAGTGACCCTAGACTTTTAACCCATATAAAGTCAAGCCTTAAGAAGAAGTTTGAAATGACATACATTGGATATTTGCATTATTTTCGTGCACTCCAAGTCTTGCAAATCAAGGAAGGAATTTCTCTTTCCCAATATAAGTATGTTTGTAACCTTCTTCACTATTTTCACATGGAATATTGTAAATCAACCCTTCTCCCTTTCAATCCTATGTTAAACTTACTTCTATCTGCACTACACCAGAATTCAATGCCACTTTTTATTGTTAGTTAGTTGGTAGTCTCTTATATTTGACACATATCCGTCCTGATATTTCCTTTGTTGTTGGTCTTGTTTCCTGGTATATGAAAACACCACATGAAAGTCATTGGAAATTAGCAAAAATGAAACTTTGATATATTTGAGGTACAATTCAGTTTGGGATACATTATAGTTCAAGGGCGACTCCTTTGTTGGTTGGTTTCACTAATTCATATGGGTTGGCAACCTTGATGATTGGAAGTCTATTGCAGGTTATGGTTTCAATCTTGGTTTTGGACCTATCACTTGGGCTTGTAAAAAGTAACAGGCTATTGCTCTTTCTTCATTAGAAGTAGAGTACTGAGCACGGACTAATGCAAGTCAAGATGTCTTGTGGATTCAACAAATCCTTTTAGAGTTTAGATTCCAGTTACAACATTCGATCACCCTTTTGTGCGACAATAAGAGAGCCATCAAGCTCACAAAAGATCCAATTCATCATAAATGTAGTAAATACGTTGACCTGCAAATTCACTTTATTAGAAAAGTCATTCATGATCGAGTTACTGAAGTGCAATTTTACATTACAGATGATCAAGTTGCACACATTTTCATAAAATCTCTTAGAGAAGCGAAGTTTTCTAAAATTTAATGTTTGTTAGGAGTTCATGAGGCTGTCATTAAGGGGGGATATGCTTTAATGCCTCCTTCCTTCTCCTATTGTGTGACGTTTGTAAATCCTTCAATCCTATCCCAAGTTTTTCTTAAGGGGGGATGTTAGGATATTTAGAAACTTAGGAATTAGTTAAGTTCAACTAGGTCTAATATGTCTATTAGGTAAAATCATTTTTCTTAGTGTGTTTCTTTAGTATGCATTAGTTGCATTGTAATATGATAGTTACCAATATTAATATGAATGATATTGAGAATATCGTCAATCCCCCTCACGGCTATGATCCTCCTCTCCAATATTTCATATAAGAGGCTCATGATGCCCAACTGGTTGCCATATTTTGTCCCCTATGTCCTAAGGCATTCATGGAATATCTGGTATTCAAGCCCTCAACCAGACCAATGCTAGGCTCACTAAAGATGGCACAAAGGAAGTAAATGTAGACCATGTATTAGGTGATGTTTTCACCCCACCATATTTTCCATGGTGGGATCTTCTTGAATGCTTCTCCTTCGATAAATCCACCTCACTCTCATCCAAAAATTGACATCCAACATGGATCTCCTGTCAAAATCCTTAGATTTGAACACTCCCATGGCAATGATGGCTACTCACATGACTTCTTCTAATATGCGACATGCAACTCTTTCTTCAACACATTCCTTATCATGACAATTCACAACAATAGCATGTCTTCCTACAAATTTGAGGGACAAACAAACACTTTCAATGACTACCTTTCCTTTGTTACTCTCCACATGTTCTTAGGCCCCCTCGTAAGAGAGTCAAGCCTAGTCTTGCTCCAATACCATGTTTATGTTAATAATAGTAGATCATATTGCACACAAAATGTGTTGATCACTCTGTATTAGGGAAAATTTTAAGGATGGATATTTATCTTTAATTTTAGAAATCTTGGTGAATCTACTGGTCCCCAATATGAAAATTGCAAAATGTTTGGTGATATTTTCGTAAATATATTCAAATTTCTAATGATTTTATATGTTATCTATAAATTTTGGTGATTTTTAAGGTAAAATAGCTTTATCCTATCAAATTTGGGTGAATCATTTTTAGAAGAAATAGAAATGAACAAATTTTTTGTTTGTTTGGAAAAAGCATGGAAAATTACCTCATTTGTGAATATTAGCCCCCAAAATTTTCCATGCTCTATATCAACAATGTAATTATACAAATATAAATCTAAATTTCAAGATATACAAACTGTCTTTCACATACAATCTCCTGGGTGAGTGAATATCTCAATCACACACCAATCTAAGAAGCTAACTAGTTGGAGATAACCTCGCATCCAACTAGGCCTCAACAACCTCCTAAATAATAAGAGCATACTCCTTCTCGTAGAGACTAGAACTATACCTAATAATGACCAATAATCTTAATAATTAAATATGATCATACACACATAAGACAAGTAGGAGTTGCATACTCTAACACTACCAATTTTTTTGACCTATTAAGTTAGCAAAACTATGGTGATCTTAAAACATTTCTCTTAATGCTTTTCAAATTTAGAAATATAATGTTACATTTTTTTTAGTAATCCCTTACCTTCTTACCATTTCAATTTTAAGTAAACATATATATATATATATATAATATATATAAGTAACTAGTTTAAATTAGTAAAATTAAATTTTATTTTTCCCGAGAAAATATTTGGGCAAATTCACCCAAAGGGATCACATCTTGTTTGCTTATTAGCAGAGCCTAACCTCGACAATGTCCAGGAGAATTGAGCCTGTGACCTCACATCAAGGTGCTTTAGTGATGGGTACTCAACCAATTGAGCTAACCCTCGAGGCTTTTTTTGAATGTGATCCATGGACTCCAGAGACTAGTGACCTCTACATCCATGAAAATGGTCTCGGGTAGATCTCCAAAGTGATCAGTCCTGCTAGCTCATATCAGAGCCTAGCCCCTTAGGGTGTCAAGGAGAATTGACCCCATGACCTCTTATAGCGAGGTGCTTATGCGACGAGTACTTCACCAATTGAGCTAACCCTTGATGATTTTTTTATGGTGGTTCACGAACATTGGGTGACCACTACATCCACGGGAAAATACGGACAGATCAATCCCGAAGGGAATCAAATCTTGCCAGCCAAACTAGCAGGGCCTAACCCCAAGGGTGTCGAGGAGAATTGACCTTGTGGCTTCCCAATTGGCGAGGTACTTAGCAATGGGAACTTGACTTATTGAGCTAACCCTTGGAGCTTAAATTAATAAAAATGTTATTTAACATTTAACATCTTTTTTTTTGTAAGCTTGGTGGGACTACATCTTTATCATGTCCAATATATCACCCTGATCAGTGCAGGGAATTGAATCAGTAACTTTACATCAAATAGTGCCTTAACAAAACACTGAATCACCATCTATCTAAAAACTTGTAGACACATTTAACATCTTATTTTATTTTAACTAAAAATATTATTTTTTAATTTCAAATTATTTAATTCATAACGTCCTTTTATTTTATTAATAAACTAACATTAATCAAATAAAATTTATATTAATAAACTATATCACAACCATCCATTAAAATCCCACCTTCTCATAATTTAAAAACTAATAATATTAAATATCTCCAACCTATACCATAATATATACTTTTAATATCATTTTTGTTCAAATCGACCTCACACATCTTTAATATTGACAAATTAATTTTTTTTTTAATCAAAATATTAAATTTTTTGATAATTATTATTTTATTTTTATAGATATTTAATTATTCAAATTTTAAAAATCTTATAAAAATAAAAATTAATTAAAAAATAAATAAATTGATGAATGATAAAAAAATGAATTAATGAATGATAAACTTAATAAGATAAGAATGACAATCCATCACATCCAAACTAATCCAATTCCATCAAACATTCCAAATTTTACCATTATATTAGTTAATCCAAAATTTACCACTGTATGAGCTCGTAGAGTATAAAATGAATTAGAATATAATCAAAATCTCAAATTTATTTTCTTTATAAGTATTTTTTAAATATAAATAATTCATAATATATTATTTTATTTTAATTATGTTTAGAAGTGCTTTTCAGTTTAGTATGGTAGATATGTTGTAATATAATGTCATGTAAATACTTTAATTAGATTAAAAAAATGATCATTTTTATTAATTATTATAAATTATTATTGGTGGTTTTTGAGCTCCAAATTTATGAGAATTTATGTGGAATATAATCTAGTTAAAATGAGACATTAAACTGACCTAGATCCATCTTAACTCTAGATCTACAAGTAACCAAAAAAATACAATTTCTTGAAATACGAACTTCGTTTAAAATAATAATAAATAAATAAAATTCTATCAACCTTTAAGAAATTCAATATTAAAATAAATTTAAACTTATTTTAAAATAATTCAATACTCTACTTATTATCCTATTATATAATTAAGATTGAATTTAACTATTTATTATATTAATATTTTTTATTGTAATTTGTAATATGAATCCAAGTAATATAATAATTAAATTGCTGCTTAAAATAACTTCCCAACCCTAAATAATAAAAAAATCATTAACATTTATTTATTCTACCTGACACTAGAATATAATCTAGTCAAGTTATGAAGGACTTTGTAGCCCACTTTTGCCCCATACATGCACCTCATGTTTCAAAACCAATGATAAATAACTACCATTTATGTATTATAAGCTCTTCCTACTCATTTTAAATCCACAATCCTTACCATTAATGACAATCCTCCCACACAAATTTCGCTCTAACATGTGAAGAAGAAGAAGGGGTGGCTTTTAATTAAGTTGATCAATAATTGTAAGTAACTTCATAAATATTATTTAATGCAGAAGCAGAGGTGCATGTGTTATGGGATAAGCAACTTGACCACCTTTTTAATGAACCACAGACAGATTCCTTCCTTCTTTTAAAGTCATATGCACCTTTGGGTTTTTTAACCATTTAATTAAATGCAATGGATGTAAGGTCACATGGTCAAAGGACTCCAAAATGTGAACACCATGTTGACCAAAGAAATACAAAAATTGGGCACATCAGGTCTATTTCATTGTTAGAATGAGAGACCATGCAACATCTTAGTATCTCTAAGTGTATAATGTCACTTTCACTGTCACTGTCGCTGTCATTGCTTTGACTTCTTTTATTAAAAATAATTGTAATTTGGAAAAATAAGATAAGAATTCACATGGTCTGTTTTGTTCATTATTATATAATTAATATCTTAATAAATGATCTCATCTCAAATTTATTAACACCGCAAACATACAAAGTTAATTCGTTGTCAATCATGATCCATGTCAGCTGGAATTTTTAATAGATACCTTCTCTAAATTGAAAGTGAAGTAAAATAGACGAACAAGAAAGTAACTATCACCCTCGAGTAAGGAAGATAATATAAAAAATAAGTACTGTATTTCATCATATATTTTCTCAATTTTTATTTTTTTTCAAAAAAAATTGTAATTTAGTGATTTCATTTTAAAGCGAATTTGTAATTTCGATAGTTACTACTATAATTTTTAGGCGAGTTTTTATGGTTCTAGTATGAAGTCACGAGTTAATATCTGGGAATTTGAACATGAGACTTTGTACTCATATTTACTTTACATCATGAGGCTCTAGAAGATTCATATGTTTTCTCTATTAAATCTCATGCAAATTTTAAATAATTATTCTATGAGTTACAAATAATAAAATAATAGTTTAATGACTTTCACCCAGCCGTTCCTTGTTCATCCTCTGCTCAATTCCTCAGCCATCTCTCCCACTGAAAACTCAGCCTGGCACTCTGCCATGGCACGCATGCGTCATCGCATGAGGAGCCACAGAGGTGGTAATCGTGGTGGTAGCGTCCGCCCTCAGGCGACGCCGAGTTTTGAACTTGCCTCCCCCTCTCCTTCCCCTGAACTTTCTTACCCCCATAGCTCTGTTTCAGGCAGGTATCCTAATACCCACAGTGGTCGGGGACGCGCACAGTTTCTAGGTGTTTGCCGAAGTGACGTCACGGTTCACACTGCCAACTTCCCATTGCCCCCTCACCCAGCTCTCCACTTGACCCAATTCAGATTCCACAACGACTTGAACAGACCAGATATTATTGCCACCATTACCACCATTTTCATTGAAGAAAATGAGCCACAAGCTGCCCTGTCGGGAAGCACTGAAGCACAGCAATAGGAGGCTCACAGACATAGGAATGGTTGAGATGCTAGAAAGTAGTTGCTGGACGAGGAAATGGGAACTTTGCATGGCAAGGCCCTAGGTGGCGGTCAACATGCAGCAGGAGAAAGTTCTAGAGCCACACGACCACCAGGTGGCAGCATGGTTGACGCGTCAGGATTGCATGCAGCTGTTGGCATCTCTGGTGACGTCCAAACTGCGCATGGGCCACACAGCGGTGTGTCGGAGGAAGAGGATGATTGGTATCAGTATGTGTGCCCTGTCGAAGAGATACCCATCCCAGACGAGCTCAAATGACGACGCGTGGCAGCCAGGTGCCACCCATATGCTAGCTGAGGCCTCCTTTGTTGACTGGCCCTTTTCTGTTATGATTGTTCTGTTGGAACTTTTCTGGGTTTATGATTGTCCCATTGGAACTTCTCTTGTTTTGTTTTTTCCTGTTTTAAAGACTGATATCCCATATCTGAGTATTTTTTGCCTTTGCAGACTGGTTTCCCCATCGATGGGGCAGTCAAGGTATTTTATGATAAACAATGTTCAACACTACTGAGGCCTGTGCCTCATTGTACTCATATTTTGTTACATATTAATAGATTAACTTTACTTAGAAAATAAAATAAAATAATAGTTTAATGAGGGATTTTTTTTGCTTTTTTTTTGAAATATTTTTTGGTTGATTTTACTTGAAATTCGATTAGAAATTTGGAAAATTGCAATTTTAAGTTGTTGACTTAATCATGACATAAAATCTATTTTTCTATTAGAAAATACAATTTTAAATAACGAAACATTACAATCTCACCATGAATCATGTAGCCAATTCTAGTGAACAAAAGCTAAAGAATTGCCTCATTGAATTACATTGATAACACATAATATATATATTTAATGAGTTTTTTCTTTTTTATTATAAATAGTAACAGAGTAGATTATATTAACAAAAAAGTGTTGAAGTAGAGAAGAGATACATCAATAGTTTGCTAAGATTAAGTATAACAAAGGGTTCTAAAACTATACTAGTTTAGCCACACTCACTAAGTTGATTAAATATAACAAAGGGTTCTAAAACTATACTAGTTTAGCCACACTGACTAGGTTTTGGTTTTATTATTAGAATCTAAAAGAAACCATAAGGATACAATATATAGTAAATGGCACAAATACAACAACATTTTGGCTGGAATCAAAATTAAACTAGAAATAACTTTTAATAATCTAAAATGATCAAATTTCTAGCAGATGCTACTTGATTGAGGTTAGGAAGTTTAGCTGGCACATATTAGGTTGAATTTGCTGAACATATTTTATGCTCACTTCCTTGGGTATTGCCCTACAACAATGCCTAAAGCTGCTACACTACTAGAGACGATGCGTGTCTATTTTCAGATTCTACATTTTTGATGTTGTGTAGAGAGGATATTGCTTAGTGTTTCCACTTGAATTGAGAGCCGATCCATTTTCCAGCCCAACACCATTATTTCCATCCTAACATTAGCATCAACATCCTTCTCATCTCTATTTGCTCCTTTTCTTTTGCCCCTTTTGTCTTCCATCACAACGAAATGAAAAATTTGATAGATGTTGACCAGGTAGTAGAGAACTTCATTCATCCTATTAATATTAATTACCTAATCATCCCTATCCACTAGCAAAGAATTCCACAAATCCCTAGAGCGAAGACACATAGATCCCCTAAACATGTTTTCATTCTACACAATTCAAATCATCAATTGTTGGTTCTATTACAGCATCCAATGAATGCCAATATGAATGAGAAACTTCCCCACAATCTATACTCCATCCTTTGACTAAGGTTCGAGGATTGCCAATAATTAAATTGCCTTGAAGAGTGATCCATTCCTATCTTTCACCCTCGGAAGTTGACATGGAAGAAATCTAATGAAAATCCATGCCTTTCATCCAAATGATTGTATGAGACCCACCCTTTTGACTTTTGCAACTCATCTTAACCACCTTCTCATGTGCCCCTTGTGAGATCTAGATGTCATGTACTTGGCATGCATAATGCATTTTTATAAGGTTATTCTTTGTAATATTCATCACCTTTGTTCTATGGTAGCATTGCTTCCCACAAATTTCCATTGATCCTCAAAGTTCTAAGTGGTTGATCTGGTGGATCAAAATAATGCTCAAAATTGAAAGTGTATGATAGAGCCCGAAACCTATACGACTGGATAGATCTTGGTGACCTGAACCCAATACAACTCATTTCACTCAAATCCGACATCGGATGCTCCCAAAATCGTGTTTTGATTGATTTGAGAAACAACTAAAAATAATTAAAATTTGCGTTGTAGGGATGGCCAGTCAGCAATCCACATGGTAACTAGGCCATGACTTGGTAGGTGACTAGGTTCTTCATTGGTCAATGGTTGGTCGACACTTGGCATTGTTTGATTGGTTGTGGCATGTTGAATTATTATTGGTTAATTTTTTTTATTGGTGTTTGGGTGGACCCATTAGGAGGAGCCATGTGGACCAATCCTTGGCTGCCACATGGCCTCGTAATGGCCAATTAAAATTTTATGGACGATGAACAACACCCCACAAGATTCGAACTCGAGACCTCACACATATTAACCAAGGCCAACACCATGACACCATATATATTCCTTATTTACATAGCATTGAATGATTATATATAAAGTTTGGTAAATGTGCATATGGGGGAGGGGATGGGATAAGCCCTAGCCCTTGGCCACCCCTGCACCACAAGATTGCGGGAGGGGGGCTAAGGGCTAAGGCCTAGCCTAACCCTCATTCCCTTCACATAGTCATATGCCCACAATAGAAACTGTGGTGGAAAAATGGAGGGGGTCGAACCATGTTCATATGTGGGACCATAGAACCAGAGGACGTGCATAGAGACATGGGCTAGAAAGAGTCCCCAAATTTCTGCACCTTTCATGGTCATATGGCCATCATGCAACTAGGAATTTTAGGACTGGGGGCTTAATGACGCCCTTAATGGTCCTACAAATTCGCCCGCTGAGCGAGAATTGTGCCAGGTTTAGTGCTTTGGTTCTGCATTTAGGACGCTCAAGCCAAATCGAGGCCGAATTAGAGGATGGTTAGCTACAAAATTTGGGAAAATGAAGAAACAAGAATAAATTTCTGAGTTTTTGGCCAAATGAGATGTAGAAAGAACCAAAATAATGGTTTTTTATAGTGCTGAATCCATTGGAGACATTAGTTCTACTATTTGAGCTATGTAAAGAAAGATGTGATGGCATGATCTTAGCTGGGATAGTCGTCATCTTTCTTCTCTATGTTGACAATATTGTTCTTTTGGCAAGGTGCCCATCTGATCTTGATAAGCAACTCAGGCTTCTTAAGGATTTATGCTCTACCATGGGTATGACTGTTAACACTAACAAAACAAAAGTTATGATTATCAAATCCAAGAAGGTAACTTATGGTAATTTTATGTATGACAATAATAACTTGGAGGAAGTGTATTCTTACAAGTACCTAGGAATTGATATTCATCACAAGCTCAACTAGAACCATAGCATTGAGAAAATGATTAATGGGGGGTGGAAAACTTATTTTGGTCTTGAAAATAATTGTAAAACAACAAACATCGTAATGTGGGATAAAAAAAAGTTCCTCTTTGAAACTTTAGTCACTCCTGTTACCTTATATGGCTGCGAGGTTTGGGGTTGCAGCATCTCTAGAGAATCATGGAGAAATATTGAGCAAATCCAGAAGCGTTTTATAACTTATAACCTGAAAATTAAAATTAATACACACTATTCTATTCTCCTTATAGAAGCAGGTCTTTCCCCTATTGAGAGCCTAGCTATGATTAGGTTTCTGTTGTACAAGCACAAA
>APFE030631455.1:574211-593947 GCA_000404065.3 Pinus taeda | reverse complement strand
ACGCTCCCCTAGACGTGTGATGATGACTGCCGGATGCCTACTGGGAATCAGGTCGGTATAGTCGACGTTGTTACCTTTGTGTTATGAATGGTTAGGTCGGTAAAATTGACGCCATGGCATACTCTAGTAGAGGACGGATAGGATGGGAGCAGAAGAGATTAGGGAGGATAGGATGAGTTTGAATAGCTTGGGGACCTGGATAGTGGGACACAAAAGGTCATGACCATTAAAACCTTGAACGTAAAGCTCTAACTTCGGGACGAAGTTTTCAGAAGGGGGCATGTATGTAACAACCCTTAATAAAATTCTGAACTTTATAATATATGTATATATGTTAATTTTATAAAATATATCATTAAACTTTATAATATGAATTTAAAAACTTTATAACATATAATATGAGTTTAAAAACTTTATAACATAAAATATGAATTTAAAAACTTTACAACATATAAATGGAAGGTTATAAACTATATCACTTAAAAACTGGTAAAATATATATAAGGTGAATGTTATAAAATATAATCATTAAACCTTATAAAATTATAATGTAAACTTACAAAGGGTACCAACGAACTTTTAAAGCGGAGCTGCCCGAACCATCGGAGGAGTTATTGTAGAACGCAGATGAGAGTTGGAAAATATCTGAGGGCCTTCAATGCGTGGAAGGCGGTGGCTGCAAGTGGGAGGGTGGCCACCGCCAGGCCGGTAGATAAATAGCAGGGGTTTGAGCCGAGAGAAGGGGGGGAAAAGAAGGAGCAGAAAGAACCTGGAGCACAGATTTCACCGGGAGTTAATTGTCCATTGGAAGAGCTTTAGTCTGCTTAGGTTCTGGGCACGGAGGGACAGAGAACTTCTGTTGTGAAGTTTTCTGGATTGAGCAGCTAGGTTGCTCAATCTGGTTGGGTGGTATTGGTCTTCCGGAGACTAGATCAAAACAGCGAGGACAACACCACCAGAATCAGCATCAGCAGCACCAGCAAAATCAGCCGCAGTTGAGGTAAGTACAAATTTAATGTCTTCAGGCTCTCTGTACTTCAGATTCTAGTTAAATGTTTAATTTTGGTCATTACACCTCCTGCAGTGTGGAGGGTTTGCGTGACTTCACCAGTCAATGCAGGGGCTCAAGTAAGCCCTCTGTGAAAGTATATACCCTCCGAGCCTCCGATAGGTCTGAACCATCACTGAAACTCGTAGAAACTCCGAAATATACTGCTCTGGGTTGCCTGTTTGGTGCAGTTGGACCAACTCCCTGAAATGGGCCTCTAGATCCCTCTGGTCAAAGTGTTCCACCACCCTCCTTGTGAAATCCTCGTATGAAGCCACATTGGCATGCCCCAGGGTAGCCAAACCATGAAACCACCAGTCATGGGCTTCCCCCTCCATGTGCAGTGTGGCCATCTTGATGGCTTCCAGCTCTGTCATTCGGTTGAGCTGGAAATAGGTGTCTATATTCTCAACCCAAGCCCTAGTAGTGCACTTGGTAGTGCCATCAAATGTAGGGAAGCACATCCTCCCTATGGTCCTCTGCAGCTCATAGCTTTGCGTGCCCTGTCCTCCATATCCCTTGTTCTTCTCATTCTGCTTGAGCTTGCAGAAATCTCTGAAAGAGAGTTCTTCCCTGAAGTTTGCACCCATAGATTGCCACCCTCTAAAGTGTTCTCCCATCTGTGTGGGGTCTTCACCCCCTGCTGGTTTGATCTGTGCCATAGGTACGAAAGAGGGCAGTGTGGCTCGAGTTGGCCCACTCGCTGATGGGGGTTGTGCTGCTGGTGAAGGGTGATCGAATTGCTGGGAGGCTCCAAGTTTCCCCAAATAAGAACCCTCTAAGGGTGGTTCTCTCTCTGTTATGCATTTTTATCTTCTCCAGCATCTCTTTTTGGCCCTTTGCTAAATCATTCAAAGCCTTCAAGAGGTTGTCAAAAGCCATCTCCTCCCTGCTCTTGGGCTCTACCATATTTTCCTCTGCTACCACTACTTTCCCCCTGTCCTCCATGTCTAGAGTGATTTCCAACTCTCTTTCTCTGCTCCGGTACCTTTGCCTCCTGTATGTGATGTTCTGCTGGTCCCCTTCTCTCATAGGAGAAATCCCCACAATTGAGCCAAGACCTAGGCTCTGATATCACTGTAATGTTCCTAAACAAGAATTTAAGTGATATACAAAGCATGCAAACAATCCAACAATCAGAAAAACGAAATAGACATCAAGCACCAGTGAAAACGCTGGAAATAGAGAACTGCTGAGCCATTTTATTACTTCTTAAAGGGAAAATACAATAGCAAAATAGAATGTTGCACCTGGACTTGTCTCAATGGACAAGCATGACAAAACCTAGGTTAGCAAATGATGAACTGAAGGCTACCTCAACTGCTGCACCAAATTGAACTACGTTGCCCCAGAAACTGCACTGTCTGCTGAATTCGAAGGGTTGGAATCACTGCTTCCCGTGCTTAGAAAATTATGAGATTTCAGCTCTTTGCTCCTTGGCCTAAACCCAGAAAAACCTAGGAAGGGTTTGAGTTGGTTCAGACTTCTGAAATTTGACCCCCAAGGAGCCCAACCTCAGCTGCAACTGCAAAACTCGTCCTGTTGGACTGAGGCTGTAAATCCTCCTGAAAAGTGCCCCAAAACTCTGAGATGATCCCTCCTACAAATATCCTTCCTTCCCGGATGAGTTTCCAGCTGTTCCCCTCAAGATCCACGAATTTGCTGAACTGGCCCTCTGCGCTGTCCTCCAAGCCTGGAATTCAAACTACTGGTGTGCTGCCTCTCTGACCCCAAAACTCTTCTTGAATGATGGCCCAATAATGTCTTGCAAATTCCTTGGCTCCTCCAGCTAATGGTTGACCCAAGGTGGCTCTATCTCCCTCTGCGTGTTCTCACTGCTGGCCTAGAAATATGCACTCCTTGAATATAGCTGAGTGACTGTGTTGTAGATACTCCTCGGAACTCTTGAAAATGCTATGGAATTGCCTTCCTAGGGTGGCACTCGAAGTCCCTTGAAGGTAATGTTGAATCTCTCGCTTGAGAGATTCGTGGTTGAACAACCAGTTGACTCGGTTAAGCAGCTCGAGCAAACAATTAAGTAAATTTGATGTACAAGAGTGAATGAATGACCGAGTGAGAGCATCCTTCTCCTTATGACTTCGTGGGCCTTCCTTTGCCTCATGTGGGCCCCTCCAATCAGCTATTCGAATTCCTCCAAGCCATTTGAATGGCCTAGTTCGAATTCCAACGTGAGTGGCCCCCACCTTCCACTAACAATATATTCTGGCCGAAATTTCTCCTAAGTCCCTAAGTCGAAATTGCTGGGTCCTTTTAGTTGGCAAAAATGTGCAAAATTGTGTAGAGATAAACTTGTTACAAATGTATTTGGAAAGGAACATGGCATATCTATTGGACACCTTCTCTCTCACACATGTGGCAAGAAGGACAAGTTTCTGGACTGAATTGCAGGGTCGAAAATTTCAAGGGCTAACCAAGTTTGACCAATGTTGACCAGAGACTCTTTGACCTATTTTGACTGCGATTTTTGGAGGGTTATTTTTGTTTCTCTAGGCCGCATTTTTGGGCACAAAAATCAAGAAGATTTGAGCAGTTTGACTAGCGCTGACTTCAGGGTTGACTGCAACTTTGACCGTAAAAAATTACAACAGATTCTCTCTCTCCTTTGACCGAATTTGACTGGACAGTTTTGGGCTGATTTTGATCAACAAGGAAGGCCGAATTTTATTCAGGTTAACCGAGCTTAAGGAGGCAAGTTTGACATCTACGTTGACTATTGGATTAATGGCTACTACATCTTACTTCAAATTTGAGGATACGCTCAAGGACAAATTTGACTATCATGCATGGAAGATGGCTTTGGACTTCACTTTGGAAGAGCATGATGCCATGGACTATGTGAAGGGAAGAGTGGTGGAGCCTCCTTCAAATGCACCTGTTGCTGCAAAGACTAAATACAAGAAAGGTGAGGTCAAAGTTAAGAAAGTTATCATAGACTCCATTCAAAAGCATTTGGTTGCGTATATTTTTGATTTGGAAACATCTAAGGAGATGTATGATAAGCTGGTGGGAATGTTCAAAGTAAATGATGCAAATCAAATCCTCTTTCTCAAGAACAAGTTGAAGGACATCAAGATGGATAAAAGGGAGTCTATCCAATCCTACTTCATGAGGATCACACAAATAAAAAATGACCTTCTATCTATTGTAGAAGTTATTGCTGACAAGGAGCTCACTCTCATTGCACTTGGCGGTATTCCAAGATCATGGGACGTGTTTAACACAACCATTCTCAACAATGACAGGATTCCTAGTTTCGATGAATTATTAGCTAGATGCACTCAAGAAGAAACAAGGATGATGGAGAGAGACAAGCCCTCAAATAGAAATGAATCCACTGCCTTCTCTGCTCATGCTTAGAGGAAGAATAATGTTGATCCAGAAAGACAAGGTCAAGGATTCAAGACGGGATTCAAAGAAGGAAGAAAAAGAAGGTGCTACAATTGCAACAGGTTTGGTCATTATGCTAGAGAGTGTTCTCACAAGAAGGATACTCCAAGGGATGATGAAAACAATAACAACAACAATAAAGGCAATGGCAATCAAAGGAACAATAGGTTCAACAATAAAGGAAAGAGGAATGCTACCGATGCTCGATATGGAAATGATCGACCTCCCAAAAGGAAGAGAAATTCCAGGTATGAAGAAAGTAATGTTGTAGAAAAACAAAAGGAATTTTATCTAATTTCTGCTCTATCTATTGCCTCTCCTCCGGAAACTTTGGATCATTGGTTGATTGATAGTGGAGCCTCAAGGCACTTCACTGGGTACAAGGAGGCCCTCTCAAATTTGGTTGAAAAGAAGACTAATTTGGAGATCATACTTGGAGACAATGCCACCTACCCTATGAAAGGGGCAGCTACTATCACTCTTCACTTAAATCAAGGTCAAACCATTCATCCACAAGAAGTATTGTATGTGCCCGATTTGAAGAAGAACCTGGTGTCTATTTCTGCGATGGAAGATAAAGGCTTAAAGGTAGCATTCATTGATGGAAAGGTACGTATTTGGCAAAGAAACCCTAAAAATGTATTTACACTTGGATTTAGGGTTGAAGGTCTCTATTAAGTTGGAGGAAGTCCTTTGGGAGCCCTAACTTGCGATACTTCTCTTCAATTTGAATTATGGCATCAGAGATTTGCTTACCTTCATTACAAAGCCTTACTTGGGTAAGGAAGGTGGTCACAGGTATGCCCGAGTTCAACATGAATCATGAAGGAGTTTGTCAGGGTTGTGCAATTGGGAAATTTACAAGGGAACCATTCCCTTCAAGTGAAAGCCAAACTATTGATATTCTTCAATTGGTCCATTCTGACCTATCTAGTATGTTGCTCATAACATCATTGAGAGGATACTTATACTATGCAATTTTTGTGGATGACTTCTCTCGCAAAACAAGGATCTATTTCTTGAAGAAGAAGGATGAGGTGTTCAAATGGTTCCATCCTTTCAAAGCCTTGGTGGAAAATCAAACAGGGAGGAAGATCAAAATATTAAGGACCAACAATGGAACTGAATACGAATCAAATGAATTCAATGACTTTTCCAGAGACGTTGGCATTAAGAGGGAGACAACTGTTCCATACACTCCTGAGCAAAATGGTGTTGCTGAAAGAAAGAATCGAACAATCATGGAAGCCACTTGTGCCATGGTACATGATCAAGGTCTACCAAAGTTCTTATGGGGAGACGCTGAAAACACTGCCGTATATGTTCAAAATAGGAGCCTGCATCTATTGAAATTTGTAAGTAGGTTCGGTCTTCATAAATGTATTGAAGTCACAATGAAATGTATTTATCAAAAGAATGAAGAAAATATTTTTTATTATTATTATTATGACTTATTAAAGCATGGGTTTCATGCTTGGGTCATCATGTTTTAGGTCAAAGTCCCCATTGAGGACTTCTAGGATTTATTCTAAGTCATTAGAGTCATTGTACATTAAAGAGACCCTTCTTGGGCTTTCAGATCATGTAAAAGGAATTATTTTTGAGTCAAAAATGAATTTAGTCTCCTCCACACCAAGTTGGCCTCAAGACAAGTAATTCAACCTCCCTGGAAGGCTATAAATACAGGGCAGTTTGAATTCATTTGGAGTATCTCACTCACACACACAGTTCAATATCTGAAGCTGGAAGCTGAAAAAGTGCGAAGTTGGTGAAGGGCTAGAAAAGGCGCTGGAAAGAAGTGCGAGTTTTTGGAAAGAGATGGAAGGCCTAAAGATTGAAATTCTGGAACAACTCTCACTCAATTCTGAGGTGTATCAAGGGAGATCGAGGTCTTCCAAGTTTGGTCGAAGCTGCTGCTGCTACTGCTACTGGGTCGAAGCTGCTGCTGATGCTGCTAGGTTGAAGTTGGTTTGAAAGGGTTATCATCTGCAAGAAGGATTGAGGGTTGACTTGGTGTGGAGGAAGTCTCTAATTGGGTCTAGACTCTAGAGTCTTGGATTATCTCGAGAAACTATCGAATGAAGAATTGTTGACTGGGTTTTCCCCTAAATAGGGGTTTTGCCCTGGCTGCCCGCCTACATCTGTTGTCCTTGTGTTATTGTTTTGGTAATTGCTTGATGAACTAAAAGCAGTGTGGAAAAAGTCCCGAAAAAATCGGGATTTATTCCTAAAAATGCGATTTTTTCAGCGAAAGGATTAAATTGGCCGATTTTTTGGCGATTTTTTCAAAAACGAAAAAATCGCAATTTTATCGAAATACTCCCGATTAAATCGCGAGTCGATCGAAAAAATCGTCGTGAAATTTTTTTCGCTGATACAAAGTCGCAAAGGGTTATGAACTCGGTTTAGTTTTGCCATTTGGCCTGTGCGTTTTTCATTGCTCGCTGTGGCTGCTGTGGAGAATCGTTCAACCGAGAGAAAAGGGTTTGCAAGCGTGGAGAGGAGCCGACATAAATTCAAATTGTGAGCCGGATTGATAGCAGTGCTGCATTTGCCAAGGTTGACCGTTGAACAATCTGTTGTTGAATAACTGTTCCAACTTCCAGTTCAACATTGCCGGTAGATCCAATGTTAATCCTTTCCTGTTTAATATTTATTGCTTTTCATTTCCCTATAAATTTTAAAAACAAAAGTCCTGACTCCTGCATGAATTCGTTCCACTGCTAGTCTGCTACACACGTTAAACTTTTAAAGGATTCTGGTGGACCATGGTTCATTTCTCAATTTTGTGGGTTTGAAATTTTTTGTTGGAAACTTAAGTTTTTCTGAAAGAGCCTGTGGTCTCACCAAAACATTTACCTCAGGTCTGCAAAATGAAACCCGATGAGAAATAACCTAAAAAAAAATTGCAAAAAAAACATTACACTTAAAACCCTTGAAAGAAAATTCAATTAGGAGCAGAGGGTAGCCTTAGAAGGCTTGTGGCTTCGTAGAGAGACTAGGAAAGGTCTGCAGCCCTCAAAAATTCCCAAAAAAAATTGATAACTTAGGCCACAAAGGAAGAGGAGGGCTTGCCCTTTAAAAAATTAATTTGTTTCTCTTCTTATGAGGCCATATCCACCTGTAAAAACTTGTTTAAGAGATCTACGCCCTACCCTTCAAATCTGCAAGCAAACAGTGAAGTAAAATCCCAAATATATGTTCACAAAATAAATAAAAAATATATACACAAGGGCTGAAAATTGAAATCACAGTGACAGTACCACTTTCAGGCATTCTTTCCATTCAAAGAAAATGCGAAAACAGTGAAGTGAAATCCCAAATATATATTCACAAAATAAATAAAAAATATATACACAAGGGCTGAAAATTGAAATCACAGTGACAGTACCACTTTCATGCATTCTTAATTAGTTAATTTCTTTCCATCAAAAGGAAACTTTCTGATGCCTGTTACATGGTAGCTTTCCTCACTTGCACTATGCTAATTTTTTAACAGAGTCATGCCCATGGAGTCACATTAATGCCTATGAAATTTGAATCTGTTAGTGGACAGTGTAGAGTAGCACAGTTGTAGAAACTAGAAAGGGCATCAAATGAAAATCACTGTGACTGGTCACTGAACGACATTTAATATTTCCATATTTTGGGAAAAATATGATCAAATTTTATGTGATGTATTACGGTATTACCTATGGATTCTTGTCATATATTATTGAGAAGTCATATATATTACAGTGACATTTTGTTCTGTCATTAAATTGATGGATCATTGCTACTATTTTGATGGATCATTGCTAATTGAATTTGTTTCAATTTTTTTTGTGCCCAGGTTTAAACTTTAAATTCAAACTCAAAGCTTAAAACAAAATGCCAAGGATTTTGGATTCAATGTGGGAGTTTGGTGAGCCTGATGCTACACCCGAAACTAGGGGAGTCAATAGAATGTCAGGAGGCATCAACAGATTAAAATTCCATTTGGGGCAAATTCAGGGGCAAAATGTTGAACTTTTCACAAAACCAAGTTCAGAAATCATCCGACGGGCCATTCAACCATTGATGGATAAAGAGGAAGGAAAAGACACTAGGACAACACTAAGAAACCAACTTGTAGGGGGCTCAAGAGTGGGGGGAATTGAGAGTGGCAGTGTTTCTACAGCAGCATCACCTTCCTCACCCATGGGTACTCATCCTTCTATCTCATCTTTTTTTGTTCCTAGAACAATAGCTGGTTCACAACCTAGGATCAAATCATCAATGAAAAAAAGGAAAAGGCAGAAGCTGACAAGTTGGTCAGTAGGTGTCTTCTATGGAGTGATGTTCCTTTCAACATTGCCAAGACAAACCCATTCTACCAGCCTATGTTTGATGCTGTTGCTGTCATTGGCTCGGGGTACAAAGCCCCCACCTTTGCAGAATTGAGAGGGCCTCTTCTTCAAGATGAAAAGACTGAGTGCACTGCTAGATTGGCAGAGTTTAGGGCATCATGGGAGCACACTGGATGCACAGTCATGTCAGATGGTTGGACTGACCAGAAGGGTAGGACCCTTCTTAACTTCCTGGTTAGTTGTCCCAAGGGGACAATGTTTATGAAATCTGTTGATGCATCTGCACACATTAAAGATGCACGTACATTATGTGAGTTGTTGGACCTCTTCATTCAGGAAGTAGGCCCAAGCAATGTTGTCCAAGTCATAACGGACAACACTGCAAATTATGTTGCAGCTGGCAAGATGCTTATGGAGAGGTATTCTAACTTGTTTTGGACACCTTGTGCTGCTCATTGCGTTGACTTGATGTTAGAGGATATAGGTAAAATTCCTACTGTGAGGGATATTGTTGAATCATCCAAGAGCATAACAAAATTTATATATAATCATTCATCTGTGCTTAGCTTGATGAGAAAATTCACCAACAACAAAGAGTTGATGCGGCCTGCCATTACACGATTTGCCACTACTTTCATATCTCTTCAGTCTTTGTTGAATTCTATGTGGGAGGTGAAGAGCATGTTTCTCTCAGCGGATTGGCGTTCTTTATCTATTAGCCGCAAACCAGAGGGAGAGGGCATATGTAGACTAGTTTCATATGATCAGAGCTTTTGGGCAGGAGTAGAGGAGGTATGTGCCATTTCAGAACCTTTGGTAAAGGTTCTTCGGTTGGTTGATGGAGAGAAGCCTGTAATGGGTTACTTGTATGAGGCCATGGATAGGGCCAAAGAAGCCATCTGTGCTTATTATGCAGATAAGGGAGACGAGGGGTTAGAGAAACAACAGGTCATATGGAGAGTGATTGATTAGCGATGGAACAATACCCTCCATTGCCCCATTCATGCTGCAGGTATCTACCTCGACCTTGCATTTTCTTATGCTTGTGGTTTTAGATTTGATGCCGAGGTGATGGATGGATTCTTCACTTGTGTCGAGAGGATGGTGTCATCTGAGCAAGAACGTGAGGAGATTTCTAAAGAAATGGAGGTCTATAGGATGGGAGGTGGCACATTTGGTTTTAACATGGCTATTAAGAATAGGACGACCAAAATGCCAGGTAAGCTTCAGTTTGTTTCAAACTTTCAAGTTTAGAATTTCAATGTGTTTTTTATGTTTCTCATTTTTCTTTTAACTTGTAGATGCTTGGTGGACAAGCTATGGTGCCAGAGTACCCCATCTCCAAAAGCTTGCCATTCGAGTGCTCAGCCAAACATACAACTCCTCTGGGTGTGAGCGCAACTGGAGTGTATTTGACAAAATACACTCCAAAAAGCGCAACAGGTAAAAACTAAAAAGATTTCAAATTAAATTTTTTGAATTCGTTTGATTAATTTTAATATTTAAATTTTCTAAGTACTAATTTACAATCTATGACTCTAATACAGATTGGAGTCCCAACGCCTCAATGACATGGTCTACGTCTACTACAATCTTCGATTGTGGGTGAGACAGCTTCAGAAACCTACTGATGTGGAAGCCATCTCATTGGACAATATTGATACCACCGCTGCATGGAGAGTCGAGACTGAGAGGCCGATCTTGGACACGATCCCAAATTGGTTAGGTGTGGATCTAGAGGATGTAGCAGTTGCAGAGGAGGGAGAGCTAGAGATAGAGGAGGAGGAGGCGGAGCAACATTAGGGTCAAGAGGCAGTAGCAGAGCTGGATGAGGATGCTGAGGAGGAGGTGACACCATCTAGGGTGGGTAGCAGCAGCGGCAGCATAGCATAGAGGCCACCTCTTCCATCGGCTTCTAGAGGACGATTGAGTCCATTTCATTTTGTATCCCCAGGGGCAGGGTCTTCTTCCTCTAGAGGAAAAGGAAAAGCCATTTCCTATTCCCGTAAAAGGGGAAGAGGATCTCAGTGACTGATTAGTGATTACTTGATGACTTTTAGATGACTCATGATGTACATTTATTATATTTTTTGTTGATATTTTGACTCTTGAGAGTTGAGACTCAGATAGGACTTAAAATTCAGGAGTTGATTCACTATTTTGATATGTGATGTAGCACTAGACTTCATATACATATTATATATTAGCTTTCTTTACATGTTTTTGTGGAAATGCATTTATTTGTGTTGTGGATACTCTAGATGTTAAAAAAAAAAAAAAAAAGAATAATTTTGTGTTTTTTTTTTAAATTTTGTCGACTTTTTGCCAACTTTTTCGAAAAACTCTCGACTTTGCCGAGTTTTTCAACTTTTGGACCCTTGCCGAATTAATCTCGACTTCGACTTTTTCCACATTGACTAAAAGATAAAAGAAGAACATAAAGATAAAAGAATCACAAGTAATTATCTATATAAGAAAATCTTTTTGCCTTTCTGATTTTCTAACATGGTATCAAAGCTAAGGTGAAAGGAGGAATAAGGCAGTCTTTGAGTATCTACTAAAATGAATCTAAAAGATTGATCTAGGGATCATATAAGGAGCTCTTATAAGAGAAGAATTTCACTATCTTCAAGGACAATGTCTAACACAATAAAGAGTGAGAAAAAGTTGGAAGGACCATCAAACTTCAGGTCTTGGAAGAACAAGATTGACTTCATTCTTGAAAAGAACTAGGTCTTGGATGTGGTCAAAGGAAAGGTGAAAAAACCTACTGAAGAATCCAGTGATGCAGATAAGGTGAAGTATAGAGAATTGGAGATATTAGCTATGACACTGATGGTAGAAAGCATAAAGGACAATCTTGTCCCATACATTTCCAATATAGACCATGCTCAAGAAATGTATGAAGCATTGTCAAAACTATTCACTATCAGGAAAATCAATCAAGTAGCAAGCTTGAAGAATGAGTTGAGGACTACAAAGATGACAAAAGATGATACTGTGGCTTCCTTCTTTGTAAGGATATCAAGGATTAGAGATGAACTTCAAGCCATAGATGAAATTGTACCAGAAAAGGAGCTAGTAATCACTGCACTATTGGGATTATCATCTACTTGGAGTTCTTTAGGTCTCAATAGTTAGAAAGAAGCTCCTACCTTTCAACAATTGTGGAATGCTTGCACCCAAGAAGAAATGAGAATTTCTTTAGTATCCAACAACGAAGAAGAAAAGGTCTCAAATGCATACTACGCTTCTCACAAGAAAGGACACTCCAAGAAGTCAAAAGGGCCAAGAAGGAAGGTTGATTTGTCCAAGATATAATGCTACCAATGCCACAAGATGGGTCACTATAGAAGTGACTGTCCTGACAATTCGAAGAACAAGAAATGAAGCAAAGATCAAGCTAATGTAGCTGAAGAAGGATCTCCAAAGAAGACTAAGCCTGAAGAACTAGATATAAGGGACTTACACTACTAAGTCCTTTGATCTAAGCTTTAGTTATTTCTTTTTGATTTCTAGTTTTTTGCAGGTTTAACATATTTTGGGTTTTATTATTATTATTATTTGTTCTTAAGGTTATAGGTATCCCTCAAGCTTGGAGGGAGCCCTCACTAACCTCCAAAAATAGGTATCCTATTACCATTTTCATTTTTAGTTTTCCTTACTTATCCAGTTTTGTTTGCATTAAATACTAATCACATTTCTACTCATATGTTCCTTGTTTAGGAAAACTTTCTGAAGGCTGAAGGAAGAAGGCCTCACAAACAAAGGATTGGTATTACAAGGTTTTTTAAGAAATAAGAGGTATGTTTTGAATTACAAGTTCTTGCTCTCTCCATATTCATTCTTGATAAACTATTACCAACATCTTTATGTCTAGCTTCTTGAATCTTAAAGATTCTTTATTGGGTGATTCATCATTAGATAAATCTACCCTCATATCTTTGATTATTCTTGTGGAACCCTAAAAAGGTTCATTATGAAAACCCTAACTTAAGGGTATGTTGATGATTATGTGTGGAACCCTAGTCTACTTAGGGTTATTAATGAAGTCTAAAGAAGATGTCATGTTTGGGGTTTTGGTATGGTTATGGAAACCCTAACTTGTTAGGGTTGAATGGTAATGTCTGAAATCCCGAACCTTTGTAGTATTGGTATTTTAGGGTTTGCTATGTTTTGTATTGAAACCATAGATCATTAGGGTTTGGTAGGATGTATAAGCAAGACCCTTATAATGTCTTAGAAATGAAATCCTTGGCATATGTATGTTTGTCCGATCAAACCCTAGTCTGATCAAGTTTGTTATATGTCTAACTCTTATTGATATTTATGTAGATGGGTTTGACTATCACATGTTATGATATTCTTGTGCATGATGATGGAATCATAGATATATGAGTTGATCTAATTGTTGATGGTCATGAGTCCTAGGGTTTGGAACTAAGCTCTAGTCGAAGTTTGATTCTCTAGGATGATAGTATTTGTGAATTCTAGGGTCTTGTAAACAAATCTTATCAGAAGTCCAAAACTCTGATATATGATGACAATGTGATAATTTGAGATTTGTGTAAGATTGTTGAAATCTGAGTTTTAATTATGATGGATGTTTGATTGTTTGAGAAAATCTAGGGTTTGCAACAAACCCTAGTGGAAGCTAGTCATGTTGTGGATTAAGCTATGATTGGTTTTGATTGTTGAAATCTCATGCATGTAATATAGGGTTTGTATGAAATTCTAGTAGGAAGTCTAAAATATGAATTCTGAAAGTTAGATACTTGTCAATCTATATTTGTCTGAATTGTTTCTAGGGTTTGCAATATCTTGTAATAGGGTATGTCATATCTCTGGAAGGAACATTGAAATTCTAGATGTAATAAAGATTGTTGTGAAATACTCAGTCTTGATGAAGTAGTCTAGGGTTTATGACAAAAACCCTAGCAAGAAGTTGAAGAGTATGTGTCTCTTATGTGTAACTAAGTTTGAATGCTTCTGTGATTTCGATATGGTTAACTTCATGCTTCTATAGATTTGGTTGTTCTTGCTATCTAAGTTGTGAAGGTACATAATCTTCAAAATGGTGAAGATGTTCGTAAAGTAAAGTTGATGTGATAAGCATGATATGAATAATGATGGTCATGATAATTTTGATAAGAAGGATGGAAGCCATGAAAGATTCTCCGATGTAGTAGAAAAGAAGTTGAGCCCGCTAAGTTAAGAGGGAGCTTGAATAAAATAAATCTCTCTAATTTGAGAGGGAGCTTGGATGAAAGGAATCTCCCTAGTTGAGAAGGAGGTCGTACCATAATCATGATGATCACATTGATAGGAGAAATTGGAGAATGTATTTTGAAGGGCCACTAAGATAAGAAAAGCCAAATCGATTTGTGGAATATGTTGCTACATGAGAAGTAGGAAAGGAAGCTATGTGTTTGAGGAATCTTCTGTCAAGATTCATTGGGAAAGCTCTAAGTCCTATTGTGAAAAGTTGAGAAGCAACATCTAGTTGTCTAGAAGACCCCAGAGGTTTGTATCTATTTATGTACATTTGAAAGTTTGCTACTAATTGGGGTTTTGTTTGTACAGGTAAATCTCTCGAAGGTTTGATAGCATGTTTTACATGCTTAGGGTTCGAAACGCGTTGGCCAAAAATTTATGTTATGTGATTTCTACCGAAATACTTTTCTTAATGCTTAGGGTTGTCGATCAATTTGATCAGGAGAGATTTGTTGCTGATCTGTTTGATCGGGGAGGATTTGTTATCAATTGGAATAATTGAGTAGTTGAGGCTTTGTGTGTGAGAAACTGCCTGGGAGGACATCTGGCTGGCACTATGTGTTGATGTCTAGTTCCCGAAGTAGGGAGGGTGGCGTTGGTTATGGATCTCTGAGGACCTCAGATACACACCTAGATCCCTGGGTTGATGGTTAGTAAGTAAGTCTGATGGTACCTAGAGAGGCTGAAAGCTTTAGTCCATCTTAGTCCCACTTGGATAGATTGCCTTGGTCAAGAATCCAGTGCATGGAATTGTAGTGCCTAAAATGTTGAAGGACCTTGGATAGATTGCCCTGGTCAAGAATCTAGTCCATGGCATTGCGGTGCCGAAAATTCTTTAGGGTTCATGTGTTTAGAGATCATCCTTATACTTGTACTGATGAATACCTTGTTGATTTTTGTAGCATCAGATGTGTTCTAGCCACGACACTTTGTGGAGAGGCTAGAATACATGTATTCTCCAAAACCCAGAAATCGTTTGGGAAAATTCCACCTAGAAATGGTTTAATTAAAATAATTAATCATTTTTAATGTATTCCTAAGTCTAAACTTAGGAAATGTGATTAATTAAATCTGGTGCGAATCTTCTAGATAAAGACGAGGATCAACTCCTAGTTAATCTTAGCCTTTGATTATGTTTTAATCTTGGCCATTGGTGCTCCAACGAGAGATTATAAGAAGGAGCTTGATGGGCACTTGGAGAACACACCAAGATAGTGAGATCTAGAGATTGAATTCTCAAGAGTAGTAGCGCTTAGTTGTCGGAGAGAGATCTTCTTGTAGTGAGGGGCAGGGATAGTAGATCAGAGGGGATTTTTCCAGTTCCGGTGAGTGCAAGGCAGGGAAGGCATCGCGAGGTTCAAAGAGGCAATGCAGTGCTTCAGAGGGAGTCCGCAATTTGAGGAATAGTCGAGATCCAGTGCTAGAAGATGGGGTGAGAGTCCGGAGGGCCAGAGGGTTAGTTTCTAGTCAGTAGAAGGTTCAGAAGGAGGAGGTGATGCAATCCCTTGATGTGACGCAGTGACTGCGTAAGCCCATGCAGAGACTGTGCAGTAATAGCGTAGGGCAACTCATCTAGACCTCGGATCAGTGTCGGATCTCCAGTGACAGTGTGAGATATCTTCTCACTACCTCTTTGCCAATTTATTCCCTATTTCGGATAGCAAGTTTAGGCATCCAATGATTTGTACTCAGAAAACTACTGCTTAATAGTTAAAACCCTCAGCTGCTCCACCATTTTTCCCACATTGGGTTTTTCGGGGACGTTTGTCCAAAAATAACGGTGTGCTTGTATGTGTGTTTATTTCTTTCTTGTGCAGTATTTTGTTTCCGCAGTATTTTTTATTTGTGAAGGCTGCAGTGTATGTATTTCAATATTTGTTGTAGAAAACTGCAAATAATTTGTTTAGGTAATTTAACAATGAGGAGAAATATTATCAGTTGCTGTAGTAGGATTCGGGATCACCGAATTTTCACATGGAATCAGAGCATAGATCGTAAGACGGAGAGCTTAGAGCAGGAGAGGAGGTTCAAATTTTTGCATAGGCGCGATTCGAAATCCCAAAGGCAGCGCAGTCCTTGGGCCAAGAGGATTTGAGTTTTGAGGAAAAGTCTATTTTTTTGAGTGAGTCGACAAAGAAATTAGATTTTTCCAGATAAAAGCCTACTAGAGGCAGAAGGGAGCAACAATATTTTCCTTGCAGAGCAGATCTTCAGTTGGGACGTAGATTTTGCAGCAGTTTGCTAGTGCAAATAGCGCCAAGAGGAAGGAAGAGCACACACTGAGGGAATTCTTTCCTCAGGGGTCTTCCAGACAAGAAGTTCGAATTTTCCTAACTTAGCAGCAGTAGTTGTGTGCAAAATTTCTCACTATAGAAGGGAGTGCGAATAGCTGGGTAGCAATTGCGTAGAGGAGAAGAGGAGGAATTCGACATTTTTTGAGAGATGGCATCAGCTAGGTTGAGAGATCAAGATCGATTGGAGGGAGCCTCCAATTATGTGATCAGGAAGGCTAGAATTTCTTGCCTTCTAGATGAACATGATCTCAAGACTTATATTGATAGTATGGTAGTTGTACCCACCGATGTAGATCCGCTTAAGAAGTACAAGAAAGAGATGACGAAAGCTAAGAGGTTGATTCTCGATGGGGTTCAAGATCACGTGGTATCTCACATAGCTGGCAAAGATATTGCCTGACAGATGTGGGAGGCACTAGCTACGTTGTACGAAGGATCTTCCGAGCAATGAAAGATGTATCTTGAGGAGAAGCTGAGATGCACGAGGATGCAGAAAGGGGAGCGTATAGACCCCTTCCTTACTAGGATTTAAGATGTCTACGACCAACTGCCTTCAGTAGGGTCAGCACCCCAGCCTATAGAGTTGGTGCGTTTAGCTCTGAGTAATGTTTCCAAAGAGTGGCAAGTTTTCGTCCAGAGTATCCTGGGCAAATAAAAACTGCAAGATTGGGATCGTATGTGGGTTGATCTGTAGCAGGAGGAGATGAGGCAAGATTTGGTGAAGAGCACCATCAGTGGTAGCAGCTGTAGCAGTGGGACGAAGCAAGTAAAGGAGGAGGAAAATGCAGCCCTTGCATCACAGGGGCAACAGGAGTAGTGCAGAAGGAAGGACCTTTCCAAGATCAAATGCTTCAAATGTGGTGAGATTGTTCACTACAACTCTCAATGGCCTCTCCGAAAGAAGGATAAGGAGGGGAAGCAGGATCAACAGGTTGCATCCGCTGAGATCGACAGGCTGTCCTCTAGATTGGAGGAAGAGTTTGCCATGATCACTGAGTTACCTCCACGGGTGAGGTGGGGTGATTTGGTTTTGTAGCCCCAGAGAGCTACAGGATGGGCAGGATTCTTGAGGAGGTCAACCTCATGAATCAACACCTTGCTACGGGAGCCCATAGTATGCAGTAGCAGGATGGACCAGTGGCAGTTGGTGCAGTCAAGTGCAAGAGTGAGATGCAATCGCTGGTAGCAATCAAATACTAGGCAGCGCAGTGCAGAGTTGGTAGCAGTGCAGTTGGCACATAGCAGAGTTAGCAGCATCGCAGAGGTTGCAATGACAGCGCAAAGTCTAGCAACAATCAGGACTCGGGTGATAGATGCATCATACTGACCAAGTTGGTTCAGTATTTTGGATGCTTTTCCGTTGCAGTTGTTGCAGTTGCAACAACAATAGTTGGAGAAGGTGTTGATTTATGGTAGCATCAGATGTGCTCTAAGCCTCAAAATTTGCAGCGAGGCTTGGACACGTGTTCCACAATACCTAGATATCATTTTGAGAAATTCCACCCGGAGACAGTTTTATTAAAATAATTAATTATTTTTAATGGGTGCCTAAGTCTAAACTGAAGAAATTAAAATAGTTAAAGGGTATTAATCAAACTGTGGGTGAAACTTCTAGAAGAAGATGAGGATCAAGTCAATATCATCTGAGCCTTTAATTAGAATCTAATCTAGGCCGTTGATTACTCGACTAGAGGATTATAAGAAGGGCTTCGAAGGGCATTTGGAAAACACACGGGTAGATGCTCAATTACCCAAGTAAGATCGATTTTCTCATTGGTCAAAGTTCGGCAAGAGGAAATCGAATCAGAGGGAGAGTTGCAGGTGAGAAGGAGAGAGGGCATCAACATCAGTCCCTACGTAGAAGTTGACGCGGTGTGATGTAGAGTGGGCAACATGTCCTCTCCAGAGTAAGAATTTCGTTGAGAAGCGTGAGAATATCCTCTGTAATATTTGTTACAAAAATTCCTCTCTATTCTGCTGGTTGTATCTTGTACATGAGATTTTTGCTGAAGATCAATAAAGAAACCCTCATCTGCTGCACTAGTTTTCCCATATTGGGTTTTCCTGGGGACAATTGTCCAAAATAACTTTGTCATTGTGATTATACTTGTGCTATTATTTTTCCTTGCATTTACTTTCTGCAGCATTTTAACTGTGAAGGCTGCAGTAGAATTTATTTTGATATTTGCTGGAAACATTGTGAATAACTTATTTATGAAATAATAAGTAGAAGAAATAATATCAGTCATTGTAGTTGGATTTCTATGTAGAAATTTTCACATGGTATCAGAGCTGAGTTAAGCAGGAGTGCAGACCGGAAGAGCCAGCATTGAAGAGAAGAAGGAATTCGAAATTGCTGCATAGGCAGAAAATCGAATCCCCAGAGGAATTGCGCAGTCCAGTTTAAGGGGGCAAAATTTTCATAAGAAAATCTCACTGAGAGAGTCGATAGAGAGGAAGATTTCTAGATTGAAGATTGCCAGTGACAGAGGGAGCAGCGCAGAAGTTTCAACGCAGAGCAATCTTCAGGTGAAGACTTAGTTTTTTGCAGCAGTTGTTGGGACAAAAAAGCGTCAGAAATCGATAGGAAAAATAACACAAAGAAGGATGGAAAATCAAGATGTGTTTGAATTATCTTCTAGATTGGAAGAAGAATTCACATGCTTGTCAAGTTCAGCATCAACAGATGTTTGGTATATTGATAGCGGGGCTTCAACCCATATGATTGGAGTACGAGAATATTTCTCGAGCTATCAAGAAGAGAAAATGGACTTCCAGATTACTATGGGAAACATAACGAAGTGTACTCCAGTAGGGAGAGACACCATAGCATTTCAGACAGAAGCAGGAACCAGGATCTGAGCCACTAATATTTTGCATGTGCCTGGGTTAGGAATGAATCTGATTTCAGTGTCCTAGTTACAGGACAAGGGATACGATGTATACTTCATTGTAAGGAAAGTATACATCAAACATCCAAGCTGGAAGAAGAATACACAAATTAGAGCTCGAAGCAACAGACTGTATCGATTGCAGCTCGAGTCTCCAATGGCATTGATAGGCAGCGATCATAATGGTGAAAAGAAACCGAATGAATTGTGGCACAAGTGAATGGGACACCTACACCATGGAGCATTGAGGATGCTCAAACAGACTGTTACAGGAGTTCCAATCCTTAGTACTGAGCATGATGATGTATGCAGAGGATGCATACTAGGGAAGTACACTAAAGCAACTTTTTCCAGAAGTAACAACAGAGCAAAAGGCATATTGGTATTGATACACTCAGAGATTTGTGGCCCAATGTCCATAAGAGCTCTTAGTGGTGGCGAATACTTCGTCACCTTTATTGATGATCACTCTAGAAAAACCTGGATCTATTTC
>APFE030631455.1:505226-573397 GCA_000404065.3 Pinus taeda | reverse complement strand
TTAAATAATCCTCCTAGAACTTTTCATATTAGCTTTAGGCTTAACTTTCCATTTAGGGACCACCCCCCTTAGCTAGCCTAGGGGATAGCTAAAACGGAGAGAGTTGGGAACAGCGTGACAGCCCCTTCTCTGAGTTCCCTGCCACCAACCACACCTTGTGGGGTTGAAGGCTTTTCTCGCTAACTGTGTAGGTAGGTGCGGGCGGCAGGGTCAACACCTCCCACCACCAGTGGTAGAACCAACAAAGAAATATAGTAGACGCTGAGGGATGCAAAGGGGTTTGTCGGAGCTCTTAGAGCCGAGAAGAGGCAACGTAGACAAACCTGATAGGTACCAAGCCTTGGTAACACAGGTTGAAGAACCCTCCAGCTTTCAGGAAGCCGTACAACACCAAGTTTGGGTGGATGCCATGGTATAAGAGTATAGTTCTATCATGATGAATGATGTCTGGGAAGTGGTACCTAGACCAGAGGATAGATCAGTTGTAGGATCAAGGTGGATCTACAAGATCAAGTACGCTGCAGATGGCAGCATAGAGAAGTACAAGGCTAGGTTTGTGGCTAAGGGGTATGCACAAAAGGAAGGAATAGACTATGAGGAGATCTTCGCCCCAGTAGCCAGATATACCTCTATCAGATCCATTATATCCCTAACAACTCAAATGGGATAGGAGATTCATCAGATGGATGTCAAGACAACATTCTTGAATCGGGTGATAGAAGAAGAGGTGTATATAGAACAATCCAAAGGCTTTAACCGAGAGTTGGCTGGTCTCTTTCAGAAAATTGGCTGGGCTCTTTCAGAAAATGCAATCCGGGAGTTGGTTGGTTCAGCCGAGAACTTCCCCTAATACCCGGTAAACTCAAAATTAAGTATATCCTGTACAACTTAAATCAACCATTAACATAGAGGGAGAAAACAACAGCGAAATTTAGATCAAATGGAGATATCTGCCATCATATTTCAGAAATTAAACTATCATTCAAACCCCAGAGATTAGACAAGATACCTGTGCCTAAATCAATCTTCATCAAGCTATTATCAATGGCTGAAAATAAAATTATGCAGAAAAATAAAACATCTTACAACATTTCCAGAAGAGTAACACCGGCAAGATTTTCAACCCCAAAGTCTCTCTTTATTGCACAAAAATGACTACAAGAGAGCCTTCTTTAGCACCAGACTCACCAGACTCTAAGATCGAATGATTTCAAATGACCCCTGACACCCTATTTAAAAGGAAAAATTCCCAACGACTAGTTCGCCGAATGATCCGTGTCAAACTAATTTTGACCGTTGATGAGGATCAAAATCCCTTTCAATCTCATCCGTCGAATTTTTAAATGCATTTTAATATATTAAAAATTAAAATCTTGCATTTATTTTCTCAATATTTTGACTTATTATTATTATTTTTATATTTTTTTAATTTTTATTTTTAAATGGATCCTCGAACTTAGCCTTTGGAAAAATCACCTAGGACCTAGGACTTGGGATTTATGAGGGGATTAAAACATTTCCTAACCCTCAAGACACTTTACATCATGACTTTTACAATTTTATATCTCAAGGGGGAAAACCCATTTGACATAGACCCTCATAGACCACCCAGTCTTGCGACACAAACATAATCTAACATATCAAGCAATTCGTAATGACCTAACCAAATAGTTAGAATTATTTCCAAATTACTTTTACATAGACTCGAAGCACACTAGGATTCCCCTAAGATTCTAATGACAAATTCCATTCCGGCTTTGGGGTTAGGTTGAAGGAAAACTCTACGTATCATGGATTGGTGAGACAAAAAACCTTTCGGAACGTAGATTATCACTAAAAAATTAGGTTTGCCTAGGCAATTTACATACATGACTCAGATCTGCTAAGATTATTTACAATTTACACATGCAGATTAGGTTTACAACATAACATGATCGGGCTGATGATGACAGTCGAATGGCACAGACACATCGATCAAGCGCTATCCCTTTTGCGAAAAAGGGGGTGTATTGCTATGGGTAGTTGACACGTAGTGGTCAACATCTGGCTCTACTTGGGGACACGTCACTGCATTGTAGGAATGTGAGAATCCAGAATCTGCATCCACGCAACACACAACAAAACATGCGTAGCGTCCATCCAAAAATCATCATATAACATTAAGCACAGGAAAGATATAAGCTCTTCATTTATTAACTATCTAGTAAAAAGTAAATCTAATCCTAAAACAGAAATGAAAATGCTGAAATGACAAGGTGTAGGGTTAGAAATACAATACAGAAGATGCCCCATGGCATCAGATGCATTCAATATAGTGTATACTGAGCATTTGCCTGCTTTCAGGCAAATCTGTCAGTTGCTTGTCGGATGTGTCATGTCCAATTCTGCATACTGTAGGACTTTCTCCTATCCGGAAATCAAGCTGCTCGCGACCATCTGATGCATAAAATCTTTTTCTCATTTTCTTTTTCTTGCACTTTTTCTTCGTGGCAGGCTGTATCACTGATGACGTGGAATATTTTGCTTCAAAACCCTTAGATGAAGTATGTAAGATATGTGTGACATGTTTTTTTTCATTTTGCATCTAATCTTTATCGTTTTTAATCTTATCGGGATCACCTTCAATTAACCACTTTTCAATCGAACCAATGACCTCCTCATAATAAGATGGAGCTTTTTGCGGCAAATAAGGAGGCTTCTGATCTGTCGATGTTTGCTGGTTTCTTTCATCCCCTGACTGCTGTTGAAATTTATGTACTTGTATTGTGATGGCATCTATCTAGCTAAAGTGTTCAACTTTCATAGTACTAATTTCCCTGGCATGGTCTTCTTCCATCGTCCATAACTTATTTTGAAGACATATCTGATTAGCTTTCATGGTCGTCATATTTTCCTCTAAGCCTGATAACTTGCTTTGCATAAAATTAATTTCCCTGTCATGATTAGTTTTCATGGTCTCAATTTCTTTAGCATGCTGACTTTGCATGTCGGTTACGTGATCAGAGTGTTTAATTTTCATGATTTCGATCTCCTTATCACGTTTTTCCAGGCGGGTGCATAAAGTTCTCATATCATTGGTGTAATTAGTTACAAATTTTTCTTGATTGATCCCCATATTTTTTACCTGCCGCATTAGTTCTTCTATAACTTGCTTATGATTTTCCCTTTCATTGTCGACACTGATTTTATAGTTTCTCCCTGCTTTTCCACTATCATGGATTTGATTTGCAATGGTACAGGTGGATGGCACATTCTGATATGAAGGATTGTCTTGAAATCTTTCATTGATAGCTGAACCTTTCCTAAGATTACTTTCATTTTGTTGCACAATTTTAGGGGCACAAGGCGAGCTATCTGGATCACCATATCTATCTTTAAAAGCATTGAAAATGTCTTGTAAAGAAGTGAAAGAGTCTTCATGACAATTATTAAACCAATTCAAAGCATCACCCTCTAAAGAAAGGACAAATAGACGCATTTTGACATCTTCATGATCACATTGAGGAAGTCTATGATACATGAACGTTATACGATAAAAACTCCATAAATGCCTTCTAACAGCGACTGAACCACCACCCGAGAACAAAGGTAATTTAGAAATGGCCACTTCCGGTAAATCATGGAGATCTTCAGTAAAATGACATGGTTTAAACGAATAATCCATGATGAATAACGAGGGACCAAATAAATGACAGAAAGAGATCTCTGCTCAAGAAAATCAAGAGATGAAAGAAGTGAAGTCGCCACTTGAACAATGAATCTAATTCTAGGATCCAAAAAGCAACCAACAAGCAGATATGAGGGAGGCTTCTTGTCTGGGAAAAATAAATGAAAAGAAATAGAGTTGCCACCCAAACAAGAAACGAATTGAAGAGTAGGTGCTAAAGGAACGATTAAACGATATGACGAAAGATAAGGCGATGTGAAGATCAAATGACGCCAAAGAATGTTGGCCGTTTGACAGGCTAATGAATGGCAGAAAATATGAGATGATACCAAAAAATGTTGACTTTGCCAGCTCAAATGAGAGATGAGAAAGATGAAAGAATGATGAATGTCGAATAAACCAAGGACAGAAAAAACTCTATCCCCAGCAACGACGCCAAAAAATGTTGTCGCACAGATTGTCACGACAACGCTCAGACCGGGGGTTGTCACTCTGATCCCCGATCTCTCCGTTTAAGCCGTCTCCCGAAGTTAAGGGGGGTAGACCCTATGGGATAAAGGATAACCGTGGACCGGTTGGGTTGGGAAACACAGCAAGGCAAATTAGCACCTGATTGATTAAAACCTGATTAGATCTTGTTATGCTTAGTACTAGTGCCTTATGGAGTTAATGATTAAATGATTATTTAGTAAATGTTGCAGAAATATGAACCTTGTGAAACAATCATTTATCATCAAATGACCCAAGCAATGCAAGATATTCAGTAAATTCACAATGCTTTAACAATGATCCAACAATTAAACTTCAAGAAAAATCAAATGCTTTAAATGATCATAAAATTTAAATGCTGACCAGTTACCACTTTCACATAGCTAACTTCAAATAAACATCAAGTGCATTTAACTATAGAGAAATGGAACATAGAGACACCAAAAATGAATTTTCAATTTTTTGTTAAGCTTTTTCAATTTTTTATTTTTTATTTATTTGTTAATATTTTATGTTTTTTTTATAAAATTTTAAGTTTAAAATAAAAAAACTTAAAATCTAAATAAAGATAAGATCTATTCTAAATTAAAAAAAATGAAAAGGAACCTTTTATTTTTTAAACCATTTATAGTTTTATATTTTTATGTTATTTTTTAATTATTAAAATCTAGCTTTAAACAAAATTAAATCTAAATTTAAAGAAGTCTAAGACTAAAAAGAACTAACGCCTAATAGCATCAAATAAACAAAAAAATCGAATTTCTCTTTTTTTTTTTAAATTTTTTTATGATTTTTATTTTCTATATGAGATAAAGTTCTAAAACTAAAATTTAGATAGAACAAAACTAAGATTAAAATCTAAACTAAAGCCTAACTATATAAAATCTAAACTAAATATAACTAAACGTAAAGCTAACATCTAATCTATATTCAAGAATGAAAATTTATAGAATTTCAAATCCTATCTAAATAAAAGTCTAAATCTAAAACAAATAAAAATCTAACCTAACCTAAAACTAAACATACGCATATATCACACTAACTAAAAAGATAATGAACTACACACCTACGCTAAGCATGCATAGATAATAAAAAAAAGAAATCGAATGCTTGTTTGGTGTGCTGCGCAGGTTTTGGAACAAACTTCGACGGCTAAAAAGTTTCAGCGTGCAGGCTTGATGTGTTTGCAGGTTGGCTAGGCAGCAAGGGTTTCTTGACAGCGCAGGACGCATTGAGGAGAAGCCTGGAATGATGGCTGGGAAGGTGCTGCATAGGGAGAAGGAGGGAGACCTGTTACAAGTCGAAAATGGGCAGAAGTATAGTAGCACGCAGATAGATGGATAGGCAGGTGATCGATGGGAAGAAGCCTGCGTGGATGGGAAAAGAAAACGGCTTGATGGCCCTTTTTTTTTGGGCAAAAGGCTGGGTATAGATGCTGACAAGAAGATTTCGATGGGAGCTGTGGGGAAACGCTGCGAGTGAAGGAGAGTTTGATGTGCAAGCTGGACAGTGAAATGGAGCAACGATGAAAGGAAATGGAGCAGTGTGGAGATGGCTGAGGATACAGGGTGGAGCAGAAAGTGAAAGGGTTGAGCAGGCAGCGAAAACGTAGAGAAAGGTGAGATAATACGCAGGATGAAAGATTTTCGGTGAGGAAACTACATAGAAGAGGAGTTTTGAATGGCGGCTGATCTGAGGGCGTGGATAGCAAGTGAGAGCCACGGTTTAGCGTTAAAAAACGTAGCAACGTGAGGATCTTTACCCAGCCTGTTTAAAAAAATTTAGAAAATTTTTCCTACAATAAAAATGAAGCCCCAAGAAGCAGAGAAACTGAAACCGTAGACCAGCAACTTAATTAAAATTTTAAACCCATCCTGCTTCAGGTTGCCTGATGGAAACCCTAAAAAAAAAACTTTTAAAATTTATACCTGCAACCTGCAATGGCAAAAACAAAACAACTAGAAGTAAAATGTGCAAGAAACAAAATTAAAAACCCTAAAACCAGCTAAATAATTACAATATTCGTAGTTTACAGGCTCTAAATAGCCAGATTTGCCATTATGCCACATAAATATTTTCAGAATTTTAAACTTAATGTGAGATGTTTTAGAAAATCCCTTATGCATCTGCAATACAAATTCTAATGATAAGCTCGAGATTAAAACTGGCTGGGCTCTTTTAGAAAACGCAATCCGGGAGTTGGCTGGTTCAGCTGAGAACTTCCCCTAACGCCCGGTAAACTCAAATTAAGTATATCCTGCACAACTTAAATCAACCATTAACATAGAGGGAGAAAACAACGGTGAAATTCAGATCAAATGGAGATACCTGCCATCATATTTCAGAAATTAAACTATCATTCAAACCCCAGAGATCAGACAAGATGCCTGTGCCTAAATCAATCTTCATCAAGCTATTATCAATGGCTGAAAATAAAAATGCAGAAAAATAAAACATCTTACAACATTTCTAGAAGAGTAACACCAGCAAGATTTTCAACCCCAAAGTCTTTCTTTATTGCACAAAAAATGACTACAATAGAGCTTTCTTTAGCACCGGACGCACCAGTCTCTAAGATCGAATGATCTCAAATGACCCCTGACACCCTATTTAAAAGGAAAAATTCCCAACGGCTAGTTCGAGTGATCCATGTCAAACTAATCTCGACCGTCAATGAGGATCAAAATCCCTTTCAATCTTATTCGTCGAATTCTTAAATGCATTTTAATATATTAAAAATTAAAATCTTGCATTTATTTTCTTAAAATTTTGACTTATTATTATTTTATTTTTAAATTTTTTATTTTTTATTTTTTAGTTACTTTTTTAATTTTTTTATTATTATTTTTATATTTTTTTAATTTTATTTTTAAATGGATCTTCGAACTTAGCCTTTGGAAAAATCACCTAGGACCTAGGACTTGGGACTTATGAGGGGATTAAAACATTTCCTAACCCTCAAAACACTTTACATCATGACTTTTACAATTTTATATCTCAAGGGGGAAAACCCATTTGACATAGACCCTCATAGACCACCTAGTCTTGCGACACAAACATAATCTAACAGATCAAGCAATTTGTAATAACCTAACCAAATAGTTAGAATTATTTCCAAATTACTTTTACATAGATTCGAAGCACACTAGGATTCCCCTAAGATTCTAATGACAAAATCCATTTCGGCTTTGGGGTTAGGCTGAAGGAAAACTCTGCCGATCATGGATCGGTGAGACAAAAAGCCTTTCGGAACATAGATTATCACGAGAAAATTAGGTTTGCCTAGGCAATTTACATACATGACTCAGATCTGCTAAGATTATTTACAATTTACACATGCAGACTGGGTTTACAACATAACATGATCGGGCTGATGATGATAGTCGAATGGCACAGACACGTCGATCAAGCGCTATCCCTTTTGCAAAAAAGGGGGTGTACTGCTATGGGTAGTTGACACATAGTGGTCAACAGGCGTGGTTTGCATCTTTTATAACGTGGTTATTAGTCCCTAGGATCACAAGTTTTGAAGGTGCCTCTGAGTCTTAAAGTTGTCTTGTTTTGGTGGAATCTGGTAGTGTATATATGTTGGTGTTGTTGGTACCTAAGGTTTCATTAGTGTCATTGTTAGTTTTGTTAATATATTTGGTTTCTATGATGTGAGTGGATTAGGACATTTCCAATTTTAATAAGCATGTTAGTCTCGTTTAGGTGTCACTGTGTAATGACCTGGTACTCATAGTTTTGTCTAAGACAAAATTGTGGTAATCAAGGAAGACTTGGGTTATCCATTTGGTGAGGAAGTGGAAGGAGAACAATAATGCAGGTGGCAGTGGTGCTACCCAAAACCTGATTGAAGCATTGTGAAGTTACAAAGTTCTCTTTTGATAAGGATAACTCTCACCATTTGCAATTTTTGAGTTGCAGTTTCCTTCTTTGTCTGTGTTGGTTCAACATTTTTTTTACAAGATCCAGGCAAAAAAACTTCACATTGGTTTGAAGCTTGCCAGTTTTGCATAAGAATTCTCACATCTTCTTCACTTAGGAGGTAGAAAAGTCTGTTGCTGCAAAATATAGTAGGCCTTGGAGAGGGAAGCCCTAAGGTATAAACTAGACTTATAAGCAACAATAGGGTAAATGGCCCATTGTCACCCCAGCCAAAACCCCCTGCCCTTTATAGAATTTCATCGATGGGAGGAGCCCAGATAGGAACTAGACCACTTATGATAGATATTCTAGGGTTAAGGTATGAAATGATCTTGCTAGGAGGTCTTCAAGAAAGACATAATTTTGGTCCAAGGCTTCACGAGGAAGCAATTCGCTTTCTATGATGAATCCTAGTAACAAGGCCTCAAGACCTAGGGTTTGATCGATTTGATGAGTGTTGGAGTAAATCAAGGTCAAGGCAAGGAGAAAATATTTCTTACAATGTATATTAGCGAAGGCAAGACTCATGAAACCTTCAAGAAAGTCCTTAAGTTGGGGGAAGAAAAACTAGGGTTTCCCTCCTAGGAAAAACACCTAGGGCAAGAGAATTTATGGATGAAATTGAACTGGATGCTCGTCAAATTGATATGTTTTGTGGCCTACCCTATCTACTTGATGTTTAGGCCCTCCAACCACCAAAATTATCCCTTAAAAATTCGCACCAAGCCCTACCTCTCTTCTCTAGCCTCGAAAGGACCGAAATTTAGGAGAGAGAAAATATGGAGAGAATGTGAGAATGATCACCAACAAGTTGGATCAGTGCCTTGTCCCTTGGGAATATGGAGTCTAGGATGATAACTATTAGCCAAATTTGTTCCAAAGGAGGCCAAAATTTGATGCCCTAGTAATCAAATTTCTAGCATTTATCCACTCAATGGAGAAATGGAGTTTTATGAGAGAGCTACTAGGAGTTCACCACTAGGACAATTTATTACATGTTATGTATGATAATGCATGCAATATTTATCTAGATCAATATTGCACAAAGCGGGGACATTTTTTGGAAGTGAAACGTAGGAAGCATCATTTTCCAAAAATCTAGGAAGTGAAGTGTCTCAGAAGCGTGTATATATATATATATAACATTTATATTAAAAAAACATCCAAAATACCAAATTAGTTGTAGAAGATATTAAATTATGCATATTTGTACATAAATCAAGATAGATATGGCATTTATTGTACATCAATGATTAATTATTCGAGTGTCAACCATCTAGATTCTAGTAATTACAAACATACATCAAATTTTTAAGCATGTCATAGATAATAGAAGGTAGAAAGTACCAAAATTTAAAGCATGTAATAGAAAGTAGACATTTAGAAGATAAAATCATAAAACATTCAAATAACTTATCTAGCAAGTGAGCAACTATCAACATGAGGCATGACCAAAATAATAATGTTTACAGAAAAGGCCACCTGGCTACCACCAACTACACACTGAACTAGGAAGAGTAAGACAAAAAAGTTCAAATTCACAACACTAGCACTCTAGAGCCTCAAGTCTAATCTATGACAAAAGTAGAAAACTGTGAATATATCTATAAATCTCTCCTGTTTACACCACGACCACCACATGAGCCTCCAAGTCCATGTGGTGGTAGTGAAGAAGATGGTGGTTGTGCAAGTTGCGGAACCACTGAGCTTGAAGATGAAGCCCCTGCTGCACACATTGAAGAATGGACCCTAGGGACCATGGGATTGGATGGGGGTGCTGTCTCAAATCGCTCATCATCATCCTGGATAAGAGCATCCTCCAATTGCTCTAATTACAACACTCCATCCTCCAAATTGGCCTCCTGTGGATATTTGTCCCAAACCTTCAAGTCTTTATTATTCTTTGCATCCTCATAGTAATGGGACAACAATCACAAGTTGTAGTAAATATAGACCAAACTCTTTGCCCGATCTACATTTAACTTGTTCCTTTTAACACCGTAGATAAAAGAATAGATGCTCCAACACCTCTTTGTAGAAGAAGTGTTTACTACCTGCGATAGCACCTTGTTACCACAAAATCTAGCAGGCCTTGGAGAGGGAAACCCTACAAGACAAAAAGATAGACTAAGTTTTAACAATGGGACAATGGCCCATTGTCACCATAGCCAAGGTCCTTTGCTCTTTACGGATTTTCACCGATGGGAGGAGTCTCGGTAAGATAATAATCACCTTTAGTATATATTCTAAGGTTTAGGGTGCAAGGTGATGGATTAGGCCCTCTCAAGGAAAGCTTGAGATTATGATATAATGCTTCAAAAGGTGCTTCGCTCCCTATAAGAGACCTTGAGATGAATTGTGCTAGAACTAGGGTTTCATGAATAATTGTGTATAAAGGTGCTCCCTAGATCAAGGCAATGAGGAGAAAGGGCTTCTTATGATATACTTCACTAAGTACTAACCTCATATAACCCTCAAAGAAGCCCCCAAGTTGAGGAAAAACTGGCTAGGGTTTCCCTCTTAGGGCAACGCCTAGGGCAAGAGATTTCATGGACGAAATCCACGTGGATGCCCACCAAACTTTAGGATCAAGTATTCAAGACCCTAGGCTTGATGTTTAGACTCTTGGAATCCCACCAAACCTCCTCCTATGCAATTCACTCTGAGCCCTAGATAGTCGTCCTACCTTAAGAGGACCAAACTTTAGATTGGAGAATTTCTGGCAAAGAATTGAGTTTGACCACCAAGGACTTGGACTAGTGCCTTGTCTTTTGGGCATATGGAGTCTTAGGATGTTCAAGAAGAGCTAAAATGTCTCTAAGGAGGCCTAGAATCGACGCCTTAGGTATTTATTGTCACACAAAGTGTCTAGGCAGCACGAAAACGCTCAGAGTAAGGGATGTCACTCTTAATCCTTACTCACTCCGTTTAGACCCTCTCCTAGACAAGTCAAGGGGGGGTAGTCCTTAAGGTAAATGGATGAGGATAGCCTGTGAAACACAGGCTCTAGGAGATTTTAATGATGGACAACTTGATGAATCTAAAGCGAGTCTCGGTCAATTGAAATAGATAGATTAAAATAAGACACGATCATAAGATAAAAATGACTACAAACCAGTGCCTTTAATTTGAATTAACCATAGACTAAATAATAACAAGTCATCCAGAGAAAACTTGTAGATGTGGCAAAGCGACAATCATGAACAATTAATGTAAATGCCCAAAACTGCAATATGCAAGAGATTCTAGATTTAAAATAATTTTCAATTAATGGCCCAGATCTAGAATTAATTAACTTTCTCCTATAGCCATTATGATTTAAAACATTTATCGCACCTTGACCATAGAAAAATCATGAAAAAATAATTTAATCACCAAATAATATCAAGGAATTTAAATTTGCGTATCAATTATTCCTTAGGCAATTACTTTAATGTGAAAAATAAAGAAGTAAATCAAATCAACGAGTTAATAAATCGATTTTTTAATGGGCCACATGACACATTAAATTTTTTTAATGTTTAAGCACAAATCCCTTAATTTATTTCATTCTTAATTCTCACGTCACCAAGAATTTAAAATTTTTAGATTTTTTTTTTTAAATGTTTTTCAAACTTTTTTAAATTTTTTTATTTTTTTTTTTTTTAGGATTTTTTAGAATTTTTATGATTTTCTAAATGTTTTAGATTTTTTTAGGATTTTATGATTTTCTAAATTTTTAGATTTTTAATGTGAATAAAAATAAAATAAAAATCATAAAAAAAAGAAATTGAAAAAAATTGAAACAAAATAAAACCAAAGAATGAAATAAAAATATAAAAATCAATACAAAATCTAATGTCAATAAAATCTAAATGAGAAAATAAAAATAATAAAAAGAAATCCAAAACCAAAGAAATAAAATCAAACCTAAGTCAAATTCAATTAAAAATATACATGCGCTAACCCTAACATACATAAAAAGAAAACAAATGAAATAAATAAAAAAAAGAGTCGATATGTCTTACTGCGTTTGCTGTGCAGGTAGGCAGGTTCGGACGATGGTGAATGGAGGGACTCATGACGATAGCGAGGAGATCGATGGCTGGTTTGCAGGCGGCAAATTGAAGGAAAAAATCGTAGGGGGCTAAGAGACTGCAGGTATAGTAGCAGAGCAGTGCGATTAAGGCTGCTCTTTTGTTTTTGTTTGAGGTTGGAGCGGTGGTGGCTAGCAAAGGGTACGCAACAAAAGAGACAGAGAAATGCGATAAGCTATGGGCAGCGAGTTGCAGGTTTGGAGTAGTGAGAAGGCAACGAGGGATTGAGGTAGAATAGAGGATCAATGGCATATGGATGCAGCGGTAGGAGAGAGCAGCAATGAGGCAACCGCGAAGGGAAGACGGAGTGAGCGGGAACAGAGGCGGGCTGGACGGAACAATGAAGGGATGAATGAAGGAGAGAGATGGGGCTTGCTGGTAGGAAACGAAGATAAGGAGAAAAAAACGTAGGAATTTTTTTCGAAATCTCCCAGAAAATAGAAGAACGTAGCAAGAATAAACCCAAGGCAAAAAAACAAATTCAAAAATTCCTGTTGGAAAACCCCTGGCAGCAAACAAATCTGAAAACCTCAGGAAGTGAGAAACTATAGCCCAGACTCAAGATAAACCTAGAAAAACGAATTTCACACTTATGCTTCAGATTTATTAATGAAACCCTTGTAGGATTTCTCCAGATTTAAAAAAATTTAAAACCCTAGATTGCCAAATTAATTTGAATAATATTCCTGCAAAGTGATGTTGATGAACCCTAGATATCTAGATCTTATCCTCTAGGTCCTAGATCTGGATTCTACACAGACTTCTTCCTCAGATCTGTAGCTGCACAATGACAAAAAAACATCCAAACGATATATACAATGATATAACTAAAACCCAAAAAAACCCAAGTCAGAAGACCAAAAACAATTTACAGATCTATGTACAAGAATGGTAGATCTATCAGATCTGGCGAGTGTGAGTCCAACTCCGCTCCCAGATTTGATAATCTAAGGCTCTTAACAGCCAGATTTATCAATTAAGCACATAAAAAATTAAATTTTTAAATTTTAAATGATGTGCTTAGCACAAAACCCTTCATGCATCACCAATAAAAATCTTAGGATAAGCCTGGGATTAAATTAAGTAGGGCTCTTCAAAAAACACGGATCGGGAGTTGGCCGGTCCAACTAAAAACTTCCCTTAACGCCCAAGGATCTAAAAATCAAAATTTTCCTGCAAAACTCAATTCAGCCATCAAAATAGAGCAAGAAAATGATAGTAAAATTAAGATAAATAGAGATACCTACTATTACATTCAAAATTTAAATTATCCCTTAAACCCCAGTGACTGAGCAAGATACCTTAGTCCCTGGACCTCTTAAAATTTAATTTTTAAGGACCGACGAATTTTGCATTTAGAGAATTTAAATTTACCATTACCTAGAATTAATTAAATTTTTGGCTTAGGATTTTAATTAATTTTTGGCCAGAAAATTTAATTAATTAACCTATGAGGGGATAAATTATTTTTCCTACCCCCAAGACACTTTACATCATAATCTTCATATTTGTTACATCTCAAGGGGGAAAACCAATTTGTGATAGACCCTCACAAGCTACCCATTTCTACGACACAAATATAATCCAGCAGACTAAACAATTTGTAATAAAATAACCTAAGAAAATAGTTAGGAATCAGGATTATTCCCAAATCACTTTTACATGGACTCGATCTAGAACACTAGGACTCACCTAAGATCCCAGTGACAAAATACATTCCGGCTTTGGAGTAAGATTGAAGGAAAACTCTGCCGACCATCTGAGAATGGGTCGGTGAGACAAAAAACCTCTTAGAATGTAGGTCGTCACCAGAAAAGTAGGTTTACCTAGGCAATTACATACACGACATGGCTCTGACGAGCTTATTTACATTATATACATGCAAAATGGGTTAACATTATAACATAATGATCAGGCTGACGATGATAGTTGTACGACACTAACACATCAATCGGGCGCTATCCCTTTTGCGAAAAAGGGGGTGTGCTGCTATGGGTCGTTGACACATAGTGGTCAATAGTATCAATTCTAAACATTTACCCACTGCAAGAGATAATGGAGTTTCATGTAGAGTTTAAAGATTTTCCTCAACCAGGAACATTCATTACATGCCATACATTCAATAACATATGCAATACTCAACTAGAAATCCTTCCAAAATTATTTTTCAATGATTAGGGCACAATTTAGCACATTCTAGAAGCAACAATTCCATACATTAAACAAATTCAAGAGGAAAAATCCATCAACACAAGGCGCTTACAAGATGACATGCAATATATCCATCCAATATCTAAGAAATAACTCCAAAGAAGAAATGTGAACTAGCTTCCATACATCGAAATGCATCCAAAATATCTCCAATAGCTAATGAAACAAGTGCGAATTTATCCCAAGAAGACTAATCTCAAGTGCAATGATGTTGAGAGACTCAAATGAGGTCTCTTCTATTTATACATGTCCAATCAAGTCTAATTTTAGCCTAAAACCCCTCTTAGTTGTTAAATGGAAGGAAAAAATAATTGTGGTTACAAGCGAACCACATAGCCAATGTACGCCTAGTGCACATGCTTCCAATAGTTGTTTTGTGGTGTGTTGGACACAAGTCTACATCCCAGGAGATTACAGGAGTTCTCATGACCTCCCCGTTCGAGTACATGGATCACACATCTATGCTGAGCTCATGTCTTAGTTGGAGCCAGATGTTGCCCACTAAAAGTAGGTACCACCTAGGAGAGATTTTCTCCTATTCATTTTCTTCTAGCTAATAGCTAAGAACCCTTGAGAGCCACCCTGTAGCCAATGTGATGTGCCAATTTATCTCCGCTCCCTACATTTGTTGTATGTTTCCTCGCTCATCTGTCGAGAGCATATGTTAGAAGGTGGGCAATCCAACCCTAAAGGTATGTTTTTCATTATGCAATCAGGTGCTTATGCTTGTTTTTCATTTAGGCATCTTAGGCATGGATTATTGGGTGACTTCGAAGAAGGGCTTTGAGCGTAGTTTTGTTCCCTCACCTTAAATGGGTGGTTAATCTTCAATCCTAGTCTCGTGGGATCTCCCCTATTGGCCTATGGCTTTAGTAAGGGCATTACTTGGGAAACCTCGATTTTGGTAGTGTGGTCCTGTTTTCCCGTTACACATTTTTCACTCCCCTCCGCACATTACAAGCCCTATTTCGTCATTTTCTTTCTCTGGGTCCACAAGGCACTGACACTCTTCCTCCCCTTGTCCACATATTTGAGTCGGGCCTCAAAATGTTGCCCTAGAGGTTGATGCAGCTAAAAAAAAGTTAAAAGCATATCGTGACCACAAGTAAGAAACAAAAGAAAAAGAAGATCATAAAATGCGAAAGATGGCTAAGACATTCGATATAGCACGTGGGCAAAATCCAAACATGAGCTCTACCCCTTATCATTATGGCCATCACCCTGGTTCCTAGGGTCCATGAGTGCCACTTACATCATTAAAGGAACCCATGCACGTCCCAACCCTTGGTGGGCGATGAACCACCCCACCTTAAGGGGGTAATAATTGTTTTACATCATTCACAACATGCTCTCATTTCCTGGAGCTTCGAGTAGTAATACAAAAGAAAAATCAAGAAAAGGAAAAAGGCAAATAAAGAAGGGTGGAGAAACAAAGGTTGGGGTAATTATTGTAACCACGATTGTTCCCTCCTCACATCGGTATGCCCAATATGTGGAGATCCCTCCTCATTGCTATCCTTGTACCCATGGCATTTGGCCTTGAGACCCCTGTGTCCCCATCCATTTCATAATCATTCACATGCCACTTATGGATTGAAGAATGTACCAGGGATTTGTCTTATCTATCTTTCCATTTAGGGGTTGGGAACACCTAATAGGATCGTCTATTAGCCACTCCTACCTAGGGGGGTAACACTATTATGAGATCAAAACCATATATTTGGAAAATGAGCCCCATATGAAGTCTCAATTTGCCCTTGATTAACAAGATTGGTTCACTTAGATGCACTGATGAATTATTGTACTGATGGTGAGGATGCAACACTAGACATTATGTGTCATTGGTAGGTGGTTTCATCATGGGCCGAGCAACTTAACTGGGGCCTAAGTCCATTAAACGAGCATATGACACCCTCCAGGTGAAACGTTGACAGCCATGGGACTCTTGTTACTTGCAGAGCATCATCATTCCACTCCATGGGCACCTACAAGACCATAGTGTGAAATTTCCATGATTGCAATAATTGGAAGTTAATCTTCTATCTACTGGGGATTATTTGTCTTCTGAATTTTTAATTCAACAAATAATGACTAAATCACTCTTGCAATCTTCACAAATAAAAATGCTATGGACTATAAAACACTGGAACTGAGAAAATAATGCACACACAATAATTTTGACACCGTTATTTTTGGACAAATGTCCCTGGAAAATCCCCGAAGGGAAAACCAACAAGTAGATGAAGGTTTTATAATTATTCAACAATTTGGGAAATATTACAATTGCTTGCTTTTCATTGGCAAAGCTACTGTCAGTACTGGTCTCCATTGGCAAAATATATTGGAGACTCGTTGTCTCCCTCTGCAACTAATCTAGCCCTCTCCCAGCAAACTCACACTTCCCTAGCTACTCGCATGGCTTGCTTGAAATATGCACTGCCTACCTCCGGAAATTTGTAAAGCCACTGGGAACCCTTCCCAACAAGCTGTCCTACATCCTAGAATGCTCTAGGCCCACCCGCTCTGCTTCTGGGTGATAGATCTGGCTCCAACATTTTGAAACGAGCTCCTCTATCACTCACATTATCAAACTGGCTATTCGCACTCACTGGATCGACCTCCTCTACAGATAACTCAAACTCCCTTTTTCTGCTTCTCTAACACTTGAAAATCTCTGGGAATCTCCTCTGAAATCTTGCTCCCAAATCTTTGTTGAACCCATGCTGCTGACTCTCTCCCTAGATTCAACTGCGCCCTTGTTGAATCACTGCAACTGGGTAGTCGAACTGCTCTCTCAATAAACTCTGTCTTATGTCCTCCCCAACCCCATCAACCCTGCTCTTATAGCCTTCTATTGGGCAACCAACGACCATGATCACATCTCAATTGATGTCTATGATCATCTTGACTCCGTCAATTAACTATTTTGGAAGTCTCTAGAGCAAAATTGATCTCCCTCAATTAATTAGATTTAATTAACCACTTTTCCTAAGTAAGACTTAGGAAATATTTAATTATTGGTCAATTAATCTAATTGAGGTGTTTTTAAGACTTTTCTGACAAAAAATTTCTGGGTTTTGGAGATCTCGTGTTCCTTAGTCTTTTAGATACCATAAAGACTAGAACACCTGTCCGTTGCTACCCTAAAAACTAACACTCCCTCTTAGTGAGGTGTTCTCCACTACTCCCATCTGCTCCCTGAAGTAGACAAACTTTGCCCTACCCAAGGCCTTCGTGAGTATATTTGCTATTTGTTGACCAGTGGGAATATGCTGTAGCTAAACTGATCCACGTTGTTGATGTCTGACATCTATGATACTACTGGTTGCCATGAATTAGCAAACCTCTGGTAAATTTCATTGCTTCACTTATGATAGATGAATTAACCTCTTGGAATCTACTCATCCCCTCCAAACCAATTTGACCTCCCTTTGAAACCCTGAATCGACCTCTGCAGCTGCGTACCAGCAACTAACTACGTCCTATCCGACAAACTCGCATTGCTAGGAAAATACTTAGCCTCCACTGGAAATTGAACCGTCAAACTGGGAACTACTTCTCCTCAACAAATCAATTTGACTAGCAGAGTACCTTGTTGCCCTGGAAATTCCTTCTGCCTCAGTCAACTTACACTCCTAGAGAGGCTACATCCTCTTTCTACAAATAGATCTCCCTTTGTCACTGAGACGCTGGAAATCTCTACGAAGAAAATACTCCGACAATCATTGTCCACTAAGCTACTGCTCTACTCTTATTCACCTGCTACATGCCGTATTTGAACCAATATGCACTTCCACTATGCTACTCTGGTCTCGCACTGCTGAAGCTCTTGCGCTTGAGTGTCGTTGGCTGGAACTGCACCTTGCTCTCGACAACTACCCAATTTGCACTTTCTCCCTCTTGTTGCTGCTATCACTGTAACTATGTGCATTGATCTCACTGCTACTATAATACTTGGGCTCTCGTAGCAAAGGTAATGGGCTTGTGGTCACTTGGATTGTATAGGCATTGCGACAACTGCTCAAGGCGGGGGTTGTCACTTTGATCCCCGCCCACTCCATTCTAGCTGTCTCACAACAACAGGCTATGGGGGTAGACCCTATGGAAATGAGGTGGAGGAAAACAAGTTGGGAACCAACTTGTTCGGGAGACAATTGAGTGGCCTAGCTACTTGGTAGAATTTAGCAATATTAAGGATTTGATTAGATTTAATATTGAGACCAGTGCTTGATGGAGTCAAAACTTCTTGCTTATTAGAAATTATAGCCAAGTAACCGGATGGACAACTGCCGCCTATATGATGAACTAACCTATATGAAGATGCAACTCCTAAGAACTAGGTGTGATGCAAGGATCTTCGTTAATTTTAGATTAAATGCTAATCTAAGTTGAACCTTTCCCTTAACTGTTTTGAGAAAGAATCCTCAGAGTAGGTTGTGAGATGAAAGCCAACGGGAAGCAAGAAATGGCCTAATTAACGATACCTCCCCCTGTGTTCCAACCACCCCGTACCTACGGCGTTGCAGAGACTGTGGCTCTGACGACTGTAAGGTCATTGTGTTAACCACTAAGAAGAGCTGAAACCCTCAAGCTAGATGAGAGATGGTTGTCCTAGGAGTCTATCAACCAAGCCTATGCTTGGAGGTAAGTTATTAAGTGCAAAGCTAAGACTAGAATGCTTATGCAATGATTATGAGTGAAGCCATTTGAGTTAAGATTATTTAAGTGTTTAAGTACTTAAAGTTATGATTACTCTTTATGACAATAGTACTTAACAACAATTAGAAGACAATCTTAAAACAAGTCAAGTGCTTAAGGATACAAGTGCCAATGAATAAATCCTCAAGATACTTGGAACAAATTACCCAATTGTCAATTAACCAATGATTACATGATGCCAATAAAATTTATTCAAGATGTTCTTATTACGATGGCAATTAGATTTCAAATGCCAAAGCAGCTTATACCATCAACAAGGTCAGAAATTTAGAGCTTAAGTGAGTGATATAAGTGCAAAAAATTGAAAATTCTTATAACTCACAATAAAACAAGCCAACGTTAGATTCCAAATAACAAAAATCAGCAGTAATACATAAGAAATTCCAGCACTTCTTAACCTTACGACAGCAGTAAGAAAATTACTTTAAACCCTAGAGATGACAAGCCTAAAGCAACTAGATTTGAACATTAAATTGCCCAACAACTTGCTGAAGTGAAACAATGAACTTTAGCTCACTTGAAATGCAATTTCAGAATTAGATCAAATCTGATATATTTTACTACAACAGTAAACAAATTAGTGAGTTAGTGATGCTATAAGAAGTGCCAAATATGCCCAAAACTCGGAAAAAAATTGCCAAAACTGAAAAATTTAGTTTTTTGAGCCTTTTAAGTGAATTAGTCATAAAAGTTCAGATCTGATATATTCAGTTATGCAGTAAATTTCCAACAAGAAAAAAATCATATCTGGGCTAGATAACCAATGCCCAAGTGACCAAATTTTAGGAAAATTTAATTTTGCAATTTAAGAGTATTTTGACCAATTTAATGTGATTTTAGGGCTTATGTATCACTGTTATAAAATAAAATTACAACAGAAGCAAAAAAATGTGAATCTAGGGTTTAGAGAGCAAACCCTAGGTCCAAGGCCTTGAAGATCCCTTGGTCCAAATTTGCTAAAACTTTAGGATGAGCTTGCCACTCAAAAATCAAATTTTTTGAGGCCAAAAACTTGCAAAACCACCAAATATTCAGTCCAAAAATTCAGAGGTGGATTTAGGGCAAACTAGGGCCAAAGAGAGCCAATGCTAGGCTTAGTAGGGCTAGAATTGAGGGAAAAATGGGCTAAGAGGCCAAAGAGAGGGCAGAGGAGGAAGGAGGAGACCAAGAAAGGGCAATAGTGGAGGGAGAAAGCCCTAAAGGGCTTGATGCAGGGGCTTAGAGGGAAATTTAGGGCCCTAAAGGGCCACGACTAGCCCAAAGGGCAGCCGTTAAAGGAGGGTAGTCAAGGCCTCTTAGGCCTATGACTAGGCCTTTGAAGGCCTAAAGACCCCAACGCAGGGCCTAGAAAGGGAGGCCGAGGCCCCTAGAGGGTACGACCTGCTCAAAAAAGGGCTAAAATGAAGATGCAGAGGGTTGGAAGGATGACGCTAGCCAAGAGGAGGAGGACATTGGCCCTAGGAGGGATGGATCCGGGCCCAAGAGGCCTAAAATTTGAAACCCTAGCTTTTGAAATTTTTATTTGCTTCAGATATACAATTTGGCTCAATTTCTTCAATGGTTGGCCCCACAAAAAATTTTAGCGACTAGATCTTACCCTCAAGGGCGTAGATCTAGCTTTATTCCAACGTCTTCTCTTGATTTCACCTGCACAAATAGATTTACAAACACCCAAAATCCCAAATATATACAAAATATCAAAACCCGAAAACCCCAATTAACAAAAATAATTTTACAAATATACAAGACTTTTTGAAATAAATTTAGAGATAATTTTTACGGAATTTTTCTTTGATAAATAGATAAAAATACTTTAGAAATCCAATGCAAATTATAGCCGTGAAGTTTAAATCAACCACATAAATATTTGAGATCCAAACAAAGTCGGTTCATGCCCATAGTTTGTGAACTTGGAGACCAAGGATTGGGGTACTTGTAAACACTACGTATATATCTTAAGCAAATATGTTAATCATATGGCGAATCAAATCATCTAAGATTAGCCCAAAACTATCAATAGAATGACTTTATCCCCATCTAATGAAAAACAAATTTTATCATTTACTAGCACAACATAGGAAAGCTCGTAGTCAGCACATACCACAAATCAACGAACACTGAACACCTTGAACTACACCCCAAAGTCTTTATTATGATAGAAATAAAAGTTCCCAGCGGGACAATAGTGTTACATCAATGCTTCAGCAACAATTTCTTTGCCAGAAATCAGATGGCTAGCGACTCAAATGACTCTAATTTATAGATAAATTCTCAAAGTGGAAAAATAACGGCTAGTTGGTTTGATTCTTGTCAAAATAATCTCAGCCGTTGAAAAATTGTTGATCATTTTTTAATCTTAGTTGAATTTTAATTTTTGAGGAATTTTCGAATTTATCATTTAATTCCATTTTTATTAGCTCAAAATGAGCTAATTTCCTCAAAAATTTGACTTTGACTTAACCACCAAGGTCCAAGGGTCCAATTTTTCTTGAAATATCCAATATTCCCTTGTTAGAGGACCTTAAAAAATTAATTCTTTTAAGATCCACGAATTTTTCCACTTGGAGAATTTAATTTTCCTAAGAAATTTTTTTTGGTCAAGTAAAAGTGGAACCTTCTATTAACCGTAAAAGTGTAATACATATGATACACGTCTTTACCAGTGCAAAGACAGGTTCGTTGCTGGTTTACCATCACAAGACAGGCCCGTTGCTGGTTTACTATTAACAGGGTTAACAAAACCCAAGATCAAACAATATCTCACGAGTTCACAATATCTCACGGGGTGACATCAACTCTTCAGCAAAAGACTAAGGAACCCTAACAGTCGAGATACAAGTTCCTTTCTTTCCACCGGTTTCTCAAACAAACTGCGAAAACCATCGGACTTTAAAAAATGCCAAAATAGCGCCAATCATTCTTCTCTGGTCTGCTCCCCAAGCTCGAACCTGAACGCGCTATCCCCACCGTTGAAATGAACTTCCCATCTGACGGTCCACAAGTCCTACGATCAAGAGAGCTGCGTGGAGAATCGACACCATCGATCAAAGTCTATTTAATCCAATGTTCCACCATGATTTCGGCTTGCACACGAGCACGATGAATAACACAAATTCGGACCCGAAAAAGATTAGAGCGTCTCAATCTATGGGATTTCGGGTCTGTCCAAGTAGTTAAAGGTCGAGCTTTTTCCGGCTCGAAATCCGTTGGATGACTGAGGCCAAAGAACCTGCGGACTGTGTCCATTCAACTGACGAACATGTTAAGCACTGTCCAACGAAACCTCCGAACTTCAAATATAACCAAATTGCACCAGAGTATTCTCCGGTCCGCTTCCCCAAGCCCATCTTGAAATCACAATCCCCACCGTTGAAACAAACTTCCCATTCGACGGTCAACAAATCCTCCGACCCAAAGAGTTGCTCGGATAACCAGCATCGTCGATCAGAGCCTATTTAATCCAACAGTCAACCATGATTTCAGCCTGAACACTAGCACGATGGATAACAAAGTTTTGGATCCGAAAAAGATTAGAGCTCCTCAATCTATAAGATTTCGGGTCTGTCCAAGTGGATAATGGTCGATCTCTTTCCAGCCCGCAATTCGTTGAATGACTGAGGCCAAAAGAACTTGCGATTGCGGCCATTCAACTGACGAACGGGTTAAGTAGTGTTTTACTCTCGCAGTTCTCCTAAGCACCGTTGGTCCATCCTGTTGATCCATCGTTCCAGATCGTTCCAGATCATTTCCTTTGTTCCTTATCCACCTGTGTTTAGACTGAAATCTGCTATTCATTTTTGAAACCCTCCTGAAGCAACTCATCCAGAACAACCCATGACCTCTGTTCCACCAAGAACTATATAACCGATTCACTTCTTCGATCTTCTTTTCCTTGAGTTTTAATGATTGGGAAAGACCGCAGCCCAAGGACCTCCTCTCTTCTCGCCTTTCGCTAGTCTTCCTCCTCTCTGCTGAAGGTCTGAAGTGTTCCATATCTTTGGCAGCCTCACAGAGACAATCATCACATAGTTTTCCTGGGGGTACCGACTCCCAAATGTGCCAAGTACCACTTCCTTTACTCATCACTCCTTCATTCGCCAAACGATCAGCCAACATATTTGCTTTTCTTTTCACATGGACAAAGTTGACGATTCTTAAGGTTTGCAGGTGGGTGTGAATACGGTGAAAGACCTGCGATAGCCTCCAATGTTTCGACGCTTTTTTTGGTGTCGTTCCATTGCACATTTTCTTGGTCGCTTTACTAATCAATTCTGAATCTGCTTCAATGGTGACATTGTGTGAATTTGAATCCACCAGGATTTCCAAGCATTGCTCTAAGGCCATGAGTTCCACCATTTTGTTAGTGGCTTTCCCCAAGTGACTATAAAATATCTCCTTTATGCATCCCTGCTCATCTCTTGTAACACCCCCAAAACCTGCTAACCCTGGGTTGCCCTTGGATGCTCCGTCTATATTGACTTTTAAGAAGCCATGTGAGGAGGCTTCCAAATGTCCATACTTGCATTTGTTTGGCTCACACCCTTGTTTATGCCCTGTGGGACTATTGACTGGAGACCCAACTGCAGTAGTATATAGGCTTCTTGGGGCAGAGGAGGATTCTCCAGAAGTTTCCACAACAAACCTCTGATTGTGTCTTTGAGCTGTTGTAGAATTTGTGCAATTATTTGCTGGGGCGTGCTTGTCTTGCTCTTGAAAATCCTGCCATTGCATTCTTTCCAAACATCCCAGATGACAAAGCCTGGAACTAGAGTCCAAGCTTTATTGACGATTTCATTGCCTGAGAAGTTTTTCCTCCAATTGTTCAAAGTGTTGGTGATGCTGAGTCAGTCTCGATCAGTATGCCTGAAGATTGAGGCCACCCAATCCCACATGGTGGAGGTGAAAGGGCAGAGGTTGAGTAGGTGATTCATCGTCTCCTCTTGTAAGCCACATAGAGGGCATTTGGATGGGCTGACAAAACCCCTTTTCAACAAATTCTCCCAAGTTAGAATTTTCTTTTGTTGAACAAGCCAAATGAACAACTTTATTTTCATCTAGTGAGGGTTCTGCCAAAGGTTCTTCCATACCTGATCAGGGTTTTGTTCGTTAAACCCTGTGACTATTCTTTTATCTTCTTTGAGGTTGAAGTTTCCTTTGGTGTTCCTTCCCCATCTTAGTTGGTCAGACAAGGAGGACACCAAAATCTTCCTTTGCTCCAAATCTCGAGCAAGAGAATCTGCCTGCGCCTTCAAAGAACTATCTTCACTGTGGCCTAAATCCTTCCAAATTCTCCATTTACCACTGTTCCTTACCTGATCCCAGAAGTTACTTACCATAAGTAAACCTTTGTTGTCAGTATCATTTTTGAGAGCGGCTAATTCGTCCTTAAACAGATTGGGTTCCTGTTGCCAGTTATCCTCCCAAAATCGTGCCAGGTTCCCAGCTCGGATCTCCCAGAAACTATCCTGCTGGACAATACCTCTATTTTACCAAGCAAGATTCCGAATGTGGGAGCCCTTAATGCACCTTGACATTCGGATGTGATCCCTCTCCTGCCAGTTTTTTGCACATTTTTGTTTCCAAAGCTTGGCCCAAGGAGTTGCCGATTCCTTGAACCACCTCCACCAAAGTTTAGCTCCCGAAACTCTGTTGAGGGTTTCAGGGTCATGAAACACCAAACCACCATGGGACTTGGGTTTGCAGATCTTGTCCCAAGCTACTAAGGCCCATTTCTTTTTCTCTTCTCCTATGCCCCATAGAAAATCCCTTTGGATGCTTTTGATCTATTCCAGAACTCCTTTAGGAGCCAGAAGAGCTGAGAACATGAAAAAGGGAATAGCCTGCAAGACAGCCTGTGTGAGCACAAGGCGTCGTGCCAAACTTAAAGCCCTACATGTCCATTTCCTGATCTTGTCCCGAAGCTTATTCATGATCGGCTCCCACACTCCCTTGCTTAGAGGTTGATCTGTAAGAGGCATTCACAGGTACTTGGAAGGTAACTGGTCCCTTTGAAACCCAAGAATTCTGGTGATGCTCCTCTGAATAGCAATGTCAGTGTTAAAGAAGAAAACTTTTGATTTGTTGAGGCTTACCTCTGTGCCCGCCGCCATAGCAAAGTCGTTTAAGATTTGTTTGATCGCTCTGGCTTCCTTGACTGTGGGTATACCTTGCAACATCGTGTCATCCACAAATTGTTGGTGAGTATTAGCCGCTCCATCTAGGGTAAGTTTGAGACCCTGGATTCTTCCTTCAGCATTTGCTGTTTTGATCGATTTGCCTAGCCCTTCCATCATAAGAACAAAGAGGAAGGGAGAGAGTAGATCCCCTTGTTTGAGACCTCTAGAGGGCATGAAGGTTCTTGAAGGAGCGCCATTAAGAAAGATGGAAAAACTCTCTTTGGATACTAGTGCCATAACCCATCTTATCTAGTTGTGGTCGAAGCGATAGGCTCTTAGTACTGCCCTTATATAAGACCAACAGCTTATCGTAAGCTTTCGCTAGGTCTAGCTGAATGATCATACCAGCTTGTTTATTGCTTTTGAGAGAGTGTAACCCCTCATGAGCTTGGATGATGTTATTGAGAATCTGTCTTCCCTCCACATAGTCAGTTTGCTCCTTTGAGACGAGAGCTGGAAGAAGGGACTTGAGTCTGTTGGCGATAACTTTGGAAATAATTTTATACACCACATTACATAAAGCTATGGGTCTGAAACCATCCGGAGTCATGGCTATTTCCTGCTTTGGGATCAAAGCTATGAAGGAGGCATTAAGAGCCTTCAGAACCGATTTGGATCTTCTTGAGTCTTCCACCACCTCAAGGATATCCTGTTTGACTGTTCTTCAGCAAGCTTTGAAGAAGTCTACATTGAACCGATCCAGGCCTGGATCTTTGCTATTTTGCATTTCATTGATCACATCACTGACCTCCTCTTTCGACACTGGCCTGTTGAGATTGTGGTTGTCTTCTCTGGTGACCAGATGAGGGATGTACTTTGTGAAATTACTGATGAACCTAGATCTATCGACTAGAGGCTCCTCTGCTATGTTGAGGAAGTGTTGAACAAGGACAACCTCCATTTCTTTGTGAGAGACGAGCTCTATCCCTTGAGAATCCTTGAGTTTTGTGATTCTGTTGTGTGCCCTGTGATCTATGGTAGATTTATGAAAGAACTTCGTGTTTCTTTCTCCCTTTCTAATCCATTGCACCCTTGATTTTTGTCTCCAGAAAATCTCCTCTTGCATGCATATATCTTCCCATTCTTTCTGTAGAGAATCAACTAGATTTTTTTGCTCCTCAGTGAAACCATCTGTGATGATAATCTGATTGATCTCCTGGAGTTTTTGCTCAACTTCTTTTTTGGCTTTGAAAATATTACCAAACTCCTTTTTGTTCCAATCTTTAAGCCTGGATTTGATGTGTTTAAGTTTCTGTTGGAGCAAGAACATATTATTGCCTTGAATGTTCAGATTCTCCCTCCACCGTGTGTTAATATTGCTAGTGAATTCAGGGTGAGAGAGCCATGCGTTTTCAAACCTGAAATGTCTGTTTCTAGGTGTGCCCATAAAAGTGGCCTCAGGCTGTGCAGGCCAATGGTCCGAGCCTCCAAAGGGAAGGATAGAAGCTAACATCGCAGGGCCTGACAGAAAGAGGTCCTTTGAGATGAGAAATCTATCTAGCTTAGAGGCGACTTGAGAAGCCCCTACCCTCTTATTGTTCCATGTGATGGTGCCATTTAAAGCTTCAGTGTCTACTAACCCCATGTTCATTATGAAGTTTTGAAAGGCAATGGAGTCTCTGCCTAGTTGTCTGAAACCCCCTTTTTTCTCTATAAGAGATCTGACCATATTGAAATCTCCTCCAACAATCCAGGGCACATCAGGGTGTCTCGCTCTTAGCTCCTCAAGGGAGGTGAGAAGCTTGAGGTTGTCTTCTTGCTTTTGAGGCCCATAGACGTTTGTGATCATGTAACTCTCCTGATCCCCTATAGGTTGGCACACCAATGAAAGATAGTTCCTGGACGCTTCAACATCCAGGATTCCAAATTTTTGGGGATCCCAGAGCGTAAGAATCCCCCCCCGCCAAGTTGTTTGCTTTGACCTCTAGATACTCGTACTTGATTAACCAATTGTTATGTATTTCTTTGATCTTTTCCATCGAACATTTTGTTTCCTGAATAAAAACCATATCTGGTTTTTCTTCTTTTATTCTACTACTGAGATTTCTTTGTTTCCTTATACTTCCTATACCTCTAATGTTCCAGGTCGTAAGCTTCATTAAGAAAGATTTGTAAAGGAATAACTAGTGAGATCTCTCATCTTACCTGAGTTAATCATGAGTTTCCCACATTCGTTCAGTAGCTCATTCTGTCTTTTTCTTCCTCTCCTCCTACTCGGGTTCTTAGGAGATTGTATCTGCGAGTCCTCCATCATTTTGACCCCCTTATGCTCCTGGATTTCATGATTTCTTTTGACTCCAGAGCCCTTCGATTGTGATCTCCATAGGAAGAGGTGTTGAACCCTATCAAATTTCTCCTTTGGCAGCAAATCCACTCCTTTGGTGATACCTTGTTGCAGAAACTTCTCTAGATCTAAATTCTCCCTTTCTAGAATCTCCTGCAATTCATGGTCCTCTGTTCCAGCCTCACTTGGGGTCATCTCATGGTCCGTACTTATCTCCATACTGCTTGGCAGATCCTCCTTTTGCTGGCTGTTCTCTGTCATATCTTCAATGCTTGCATCCCTTTCCTTCTCAGTGGGAGTGATCTCCGATTCCTAGTTTGTTCCTTTGTTTCCAACATCTTCTTCTGGGATCTTGAAACCATTTTGGCTCGGTTTTCTATCCTCATCATTCTTCTTTTTTTGCCGCTTCCTGCCTTTCCATTTGCCCCCGACCTTGGTGAAACCCTCAGGATTTTTATCTGTGGTGATTTTGACATTTCTTTCCATTTTGTTTATTGGGCAGTCTCTGTATAGATGCCCATGTTCATGGCATTTGTGGCACCTAAATGGGACATGTTCATAGTCCACCACCTGCACCCATTCTTCGTCATACACTTCTAAAATGATCGCGTCCGGAAGTGCCCCAGATAAGTCCATTTCCACACATATCCGGGCAAAGGAGTTATATTTTCCTTTCAGAGTCACATCTGAGATCTTTATAAAATGCCCCAGTTTGTTGCCTATTGTCTTCAGAGACTCCGGAAACCAATAATCTAGAGGAAGGGAGTAGAGTCTAATCCATACCGGTACCGATGTGAATGTTCCGCATTCTGGGATAAAGTTCATCATCCATGGCCGCATGTAGAGGCCTATGGTAGCGTAGAAATAAGGTCCTCCTTCGAACACTCTATCCTTGTCCTCTAGGCTTGTGAATACCACCGTGAAGAAGCCCTTGGATCCTAGGAGGAGCTTTATTTCCCCCTTGGGTTTCCAGTGGCTCCTTATCCATATGTGTAGCGCCTTCTCCGTCGCCCATATCCCCATGAATTTGCATATAACCGCATATTCTGTCATGTGATCTCTGTGCGCTTGTAGCGTTGGGTCGCTTAAAATGACCCGAGGAATTATGGTCGACTTGGGTTTGCAAACCCCAGTTGTGCTCATGGGAGCAGTTTTTTGTTTGCTGCCCCCTGTCCTCTTCTCCTTACTGGCTTCCTGCTGATCCCCTTCCTGTTCATGAGGTCTGTTTTTTCCCAGTTTTTCCATGTTAATAGCCTCTGTTGCCATCTCCATCGGTTTCTTGAAATGATGCATTCCAGCGTCCTTGCTTTTGTTCGCCACTATTTGACTGTAGGAGGGAGCGACACTCCCCCCTGCGCGTCCCGCCATGGTACCCAACGATACAACCCTAACGTCAACCCTAGATCAGAATGCAGAGCTTGGTCTTTACATTAAGTTAGATAGAAATGTTCCCAATCCCTAAGACATTTTAATTTGACTCTAATTAATTAATTTTTTGGCTTAAGATTTAATTATTTTTGCCAGAAAAATTAACTAGTTGACACTTGAGGGGATTTAATGTTTTTTCCACCCTCTAATATTTTAACCATGGTGTTTATATATGAGGGACCATGCATTAAAATATTTTTTACATAAGATTTGAACTCTCAAAGGGGGAATGTCCATTCAGCTTAAACCCTCAAATTACATACCCAATCTGCGACACAACATGATCTAGTAGACCAAGTGATTTGTAATAAAATAATTTAGCCAACTAGCTTAAATTATTCCTAAATCATTTTTACATAAGACTCGACTAGAACGCTAGACTCACCTAAGACTTTGACGAAGAATTCCACCCTAGCTTTGGGGTGAGGTTGGAGGGAAGAACTCTACCGACCATCCGTGTTTAGAAACACAAATAAATCAGTGAGACGAAAAGCCTCCTAGCATGAAACTCTCGCCAAAATAATAGGCTTACCTAGGTTGTTACATACATTGATGGTCTTACTAGCATCATTTACATTACATAACTTGCAAGATGAGTTTATAATGACACATAAACCGCTAATAGATGATCCGATCTTGTTGAAAAAATTGGTACTTCCGCTTCCTTGGAACTTTGACAAAAACTGTGCAACATCTGGCTCCATATGGGGACACATTGCTTCCATGAAGTAACGTAAGAATCCCAGAATCACGTATCCAATAAAACAGAAGTCCATCAAATAGATATCCATTCAAGATCAAAATCATCATGTATATAGAATAAATCTCGTTGGGATAGAAAAATCTACTCTAACAAACTAACATATAAAAGACATAATTATAAATGCATGAAATAAAACTGTCTAATGACATGAAATAAAAGGGATAGGGTTAGAGATACTATACAAATCAGTGTTGATAATATCGGTATCGGGAAAATATCGGCGAGGGTCCATAAAATATCTTATCGGCAATATCGGCGAAAATATCGGCAAAATATCGGCAAATATCGGCAAGCATAAAAAATATTTTTTTTCAAATTTTTAAATATAGCCGATATTTTCAAAATATCGCGATATTTTGCCGATATTTTCCGATATTTGCCGATATTTTCCGATATTTGCCGATATTTTCAAAACAGAAAATATCGCGATATTTTCTCGGCGATATATTGTTTTGCCGAAAATATCGCGATATTTTCAAATATCGCCGATATATCGCCGATATTATCAACAGTGATACAAATGATGCCCATGGCATCATATGTCATCGATGTGGATCCATCTTGGGAATCTATTGACTGACTGGTAAATCAATAGGTTACTTATTAGATGTCCCTTGCTGAAATTTAACCCTCTTTGGTCGGTGCAACTGCTCATCACTATGCTGCATATCAAACTGAAGCCTGCTTCTGTTTCTGTTGGGATGAGGGGATGGGTGGTGGAATGAAGAAAAGTGATAGACTGGATGGATAAATTCTGACTCGAAGTGCAGTGGATGACACTGTGGCATGACTTCTCACCATTTTCCAATCTCTTTGGTACTTCCATATGATACCTTCTCTCCACTTCTCTGTATATTCTGGCCATGCCACCTACTTCTGCTGGAATAGTGGCGTAAGATAGACCCATTTGAATAGAACCACCAAGATTGACTACAAACTTTCTAGAAAGAAGCATTACCCACACATATGGTGCATCAATTACTGCTATGTCCATGGTGATGATCCTATATGGGTAATCAACTAATGCGACCTGTAGATCTTTAACCACACCAAGGACTTCAACTTTTCTAGAATCCATTAAGCAAATGTGATGATAAGGTGTAGAGGTTCTTAAGTTCAACTATTTCATAACTTTCTTAGTCATAACATTTGTAGATGCACCAGAGTCAAGCATGCAATTATGGAGCAAACGATCATTTATGTCCAATGTCAGGAAGAAAGGCTAATGGTCTTCATTAGTCATATAGCAGTTTAAGTCCTTTAACTTGATTTCTTCATCTTTAGGCTGAGTATCAAATCTTTCTTGTTGAGCAATGCTTAAGGCTTTAAAGAATGAAGTTCTTTGTGATGGAACCTTCAGCAATTCTAAGAGTGGCACTGGCACTAACATCTTAATGTTATTGATCCATGCTGCCCAATCTACCTTTAATCCCGACGTATACCTTTCAAATGGAACTTGTCTATTTTGGCTCTAATCTTTACCTCTCCTGGTATAACCTTTACTTTTTTCAAGTTCTAGAATCTTCTCTTGAGATGGCTTCTCATCGTGCGCTTGAGTAATGGGGTCTTTCTCTTCATTGAAGGTATTGATGGCGAAAGTTGAAGATATCATGTCGGCACATCGACTTTCCTTGAATTATCTTGACTTGCGTTATGATCTTGCTAGTTTCTACTTTCCTCCAAGATTCTTCTAGCATAGGCACATTTACTCTCTTCATAGGAACTCTCACAAGTTCTGCAGAAAGGAACAGACTAATCAATCACATTAGCATATTGAAATGGTGTAGGAGGCCTTTGATCATTTGGTGGATTTCTTCTTGTCCATGGATTGATGTTGTTACCCCTGTTGTTATTATTATTTCTAGGCGGCATACTCTACATTCAGAACCTTTCCATTTGTATTAATTGATTTTGCATCTCACTTATCTATCTGGCATGTTCAACCTTCATTTCTCTCATTAATCAGGTCAATTCTTTAACTGACTCAGATTCTTCATCTTTAACTTCTTTCCCCTTAGATTGTTGAAGAATCTAGGGCACATGTAGTTAATGAGATTCTTCTTGAATTGATAACTATTTGTGAGGCATTTTTAATCTTCTTATTAGCACAATCTTCTCTTTGACATTATTAGAGTGTGTGTTTCTTATTTCATCAAATAGCTACCAAAACAAAGAAACAAGAACACAAGATGTTGGCATTCTGCCAAGGCCAAAACCTCTCCCTCTTGGAGAGGAAAACTTGCATGAAATTATTCTTATAGAGATTCCAATTGACGAACACCAAGACGATGACCCTTGACTGACTGAGCCACTCCAAGACCAAGGCACCAATTCTCTTCTTTGTATCGCTGAGATCGTCATCATCATTGCATCATGAAGACATTCATTAATGCTGCAACAACACTGTGCTTCCACTGAGAGACTCGTCATAACTATGAGCTTCATTGTTGCTTCATCACAAAGATCACAAAGATCCTCTTTACCATGTATATTTTGAGATAGTGAGATAGTGATCATCAAAATCGTGACTGTGTTTATGATATATGAAGGCCGAGACAAAGTTTTTACATGGATCCTTCATGCCGAGAGTGTAGTCACTTGTGACTGTATTGTCATAGTGCCCAGACTTGTATCATTTCTTTCCTTCGAGGAGTATTAGCACTATACCGAAACATATACTTAGGAGGTGACTAAGATTTCCTATGAGGTAACAAGATAGTATCCTGACTGTAGTCATACGGGAGTATACTTCTTCAAATCATGCGAGGTTGCAGACCCTATTTTCATTCGAGCTTCCTCAAAGAATTACGAGATTGTGATCTGTGTTTTTGCAGTGACTTCCGCTGCCTATTTATAGGTGTTGTGCCTCCATAATAAGTCGACATTACCAAGTGAACCGACATGACTTTAAATTCATTTTTGCTGGCCGACGTGACTGTGTTTTTCATCGTTTTGCTTGCTTGTCTTCAAGAGGATTGTGCTGGTCTTGGAGGGCTGTTCTTAGACATTCGGTTGACCCAGATATATTACCTGAAGGCTCAAGAAGAGCTCCTTACATATGAATTTGACTCTTTGACTTTTCTAGACCTATGAAATGAGCCAGAAACTCATTCATTTAATTTACAAAAATAATATTTTTTTCTTGACAAGTACAAAGATCAAAGTTACATTTGTAAATACCGAACCTAGTTACACTTTCTTCGACACTCCCTCTTAACTAGGGAGTATATATAATGGTACTTGGTCATTCTCAATCTGAAGAATTTCTCATAAGAAGAATCAGATTGGTAACCCATCTGTATAGCATCATATTAACCAACATTGTTCATAGCAAGGCCTTGACTAACAACTCTATCTCTCATAAGATCAAAGCACAATGTTGGCGAGACCAATGAATACAGACACCTCATCACTGTCTCTCAAGGTACATACCCACTCAGGTGTTCACTGAGTATGACCTTCTAGGACTATTCTTATCTTGGGTTCCCAGCCCTCAAAGAATATCGGTCCTCTTGCCTACTCTTATCTTGGATGCTCTACACATCCTCAAAGAGCATCAGATGCTAGATGATTACCTAATCCTCCATTCTTTCTTCTCAGGTAAAGACAAGAATGTTGTGTCTATCATGTGTCTACATTTCCATTCATGGCCTTCATCTAGACTTAGGGCTGTTAGTTCTGGTCTAGTGCATGACACATGAAATAGAAAAACGCATTTGTCACTCCTCTGTAATCAGGGGTGATCTAATCCAAGCTCCCTCTTGATCAGGGACTATTCAGAGCTCCCTTTTAGCTAGGGACTCTTCCATACATCAACAACTTCTTCTTTGTGGGTTCTTCAACTGCTTGATCAACTTTTCTCCTTGATGTCATGAAATTTAATTGAGCTTATTCCTTGTAGGGAAACAACCATCGATCACTTTCCTCCTTAGTTCGTCATGTCATTCCTTTCTTCATGGAAAGTCGCCTTCTTCATATCTGGAACCTTTGTTATATGACTACTTTCTTATCATGCTTCTTCCATCCATCACATGAATGCTAGTTGTACTTGTATTTACAACTCTTGTTCAAGTAGCCCTGCATTATCCAGATATTATTCAAGAAATCAAAACATCATATTACATCAAATCATACCTTACGAGATGGCTCTTCATCATTGCATCTTTCTGTAGGTATCAACATCCTGCATACATGTTGACACTTCTCCCAAAGATATCCATTGTCAAGGGTCTTCATTTTTTCCATCAGAGTCTTCATATCTTTCCGAGAGATTTTCTAGTCAAGTCTTCTTGATCTTTTGGATGTTGATTGCCTTCATCGGAGTTGCATATCTCATGATCTCTTCTTTCCTCACACATTCCATTCTCAGTAGCTTTTAATTAGAGTTTCTTCATTGTAGTCAACCACCCCATACTTCGTATGAGGACATATTACTCTGATTTCATCTAGTGTGACTTGTGCCTTCCTGCATCCTTTCAGAGAAGGAGATCCTTTTTCTCTTGATCATGCTTCTTAAGATAGAAGCAATGATCCATGTTACCTGCAACCATATGACATGACATTATAATATTAAACACAAGAATACATACCTTATTTTACCTTTAGGTCATCGAGGCTTCTTCCAATAGCTTTCTTGATTGAAAAGATCTTCAATTCCTTGATCTACTTCATGTCATCATATCATCATTTCATGGATTCCATAAGTTGGAGTTCTTATTGAAACACTTGCTTCCACTCTAGATTAGTGAACCTTACGATGGGGATTCCATTAGAGAATTTTGAGGATCTTGTATATCCCCAACTGGTAGATGTTTCCTTTTTGACTTGATGTATGATGAGCCTTGTCTTAGATGACTTCTTCCTCTCCTTCAATGTCCACTGAGGTTCCCAAGAGCTATATCCTACATGTTTGTTTGCCATGGACTTTGTCCTTTATGATTCCCATGATGATGTCACAAGACCTTGTTTCTAATCGTTCCATGATGCCATGATGCATCTTACTATCATTGTCATATCTTATAGCACAAGATTTAGGAGCTTATATTAGGACCCTTTTTATGAGGGATACTATCTTACTCATAGGATGGATTTGTTACTCCCTCTTCTCTTGGCCCTTTTCTTCAGCTTCTTCCATCTTTCAGTGAGATGAGCTTCCAAAATATTTTTATAGTATTGAATCTTAGCTATACTTATTTTGTCTTGCTTTGCTTGAGGACCAAACTTTTGTGTAGGTCTAAGTGATGTGGCCTTCTTTACTATAATTCCAGAGAATATATCTTCTAGTATTTCATATATCTCTCTTTATGTCTCCTCTTTTGGCATGTGAGGATCTTTGAGTGATTTCATATGATTCCTATGAGTCTCTTGATGCATTCAAGCACTGCTTGACCTTCAGAGACCTTTCCATAGACATCAATGACTTTTCTTTTCTATGAGGATTATGACAATCCTTTTTATTCTATGCAAGGACCTTTTTCATTAGGACTATGACTATCCTCTAGTATTTCTATTTCCTTGCAAAAGAAAGTTATTAAACCAAAAATTTATTAAACATGAAAGATACTTACTTGGCATGTGAAGAGGAGATCTTCACCTTGGTACTTCCTTTGTTTGAGCTTCCCATCATGAACCACTAGTATCCTTTTACCAAACATTCTTTGGAGACCTTCTAGCATCATGACTTTTGTGATCTTGTCATCATCGAAACTGCTTTATGATCTTGAGATCATCTTGATTCCTAATTCATCTTCTTGGTTCTTTTGGCTCCTTCTATACTGAACACATTGTTGACATGCTCGTGATAGTGGCGTCCCACAAGTGGAGCTTATTATACTTCAGCATCAACAAATTCATGCTCTAATCCGAGTATCATGCTATTGAGATCATGTTTATAGACAAGATCCAGAACTATGACAAGTATATTGCTGTAATACTGTACCGAGACAATGATGTCTATGAGTGTTGTTCATTCGGATTGTGCATTGTCTTGTGAGCTCGAACTTGTCACCGAATTCATCACTGTGTCTTTATTGAGATGTGTATTGGAGATCTGCCTTTTGATCTATCAAGATCATTATTGTCTCTTCATAGTTTTCACTGAGATCATAATCTATGTTAGGATCATGACTACTCCTTGAACGAGAATGTACTTGTGTTTATCATCGAGATCTTACTTGTCATGGCTGTGCAAAGAATATATATATTACTGTAGAATTGCTATGTTTCTTATTCGAGATTGCGTGTATGAGACTGTTCACTACTGTGGGATTACCATGATTCTTTCCATCAAAACTGTGTGGTGCAATAGGATCTTTGAGGCCATCATTCTTATGCCGAGATATTACCGAGGCAAAGATACCAAGACTTGTTAGTATCTCTCCATCATGAGCATGCTAATAATATATTACGTAGTGACATCATTTCGTATGTTGAGGACTGAGATTATGAGGAGGTCCATTGAGACTGATAGAGGGGAACTTCATCACCGAGGTTCTATACCTGTGTGTACCATCTGAAGATTCAGAGTGATCCGACTTCTGAGTACTAGCATTGAGACTGAGATTGATCTTGAATTGTCTTGATGTTGTATACTGCTTGTTGAAGACTTATCTTTCAATTCCTTCAATTTGTTCTGATGTCATTCTTGAAGCTGATCCTTAAGTGTCTCTTTTATGACCTTCCTTATACCGCAACCATAGCTTTGATACCATGTTGAAGAATCTAGGGCACATGTAATTAATGAGATTCTTCTTGACTTGATAACTATTTGTGAGCCATTTTTAATCTTCTTATTGGCACAATCTTCTCTTTGATATTATTAGAGTGTGTGTTTCTTATTTCATCAAATAGCTACCAAACAAAGAGAAAAGAGCACAAGATGTTGGCATTCTGCCAGGGCCAAAACCTCTCCCTCTTGGAGAGGAAAACCTGCACGAAATTCTTCTTATAGAGATCCCAATTGATGAACACCAGGACCATGACCTTGACTGGCTGAGCCACTCCAAGACCAAGGCACCAATTCTCTTCTTTCTATCGCTGAGATCATCATCATCATTGTATCATTAAGACATTCATTAGTGCTGCAACAACACTGTGCTTCCACCGAGAGACTCGTCATAACTATGAGCTTCATTGCTGCTTCATCACAGAGATCACAGAGATCCTCTTTACCATGTATATTTCGAGACGATGAGACAGTGATCATCAATATCGTGACTGTGTTTACGATATATGAAGGTCGAGATAGAGTTTTTACATAGATCCTTCATGCCAAGAGTGTAGTCACTTGTGACTGTATTGCCATAGCGTTGAGACTTGTATCATTTCTTTCCTTCGAGGAGTATTAGCAATACACCGAAGCATATAGTCAAGAAGTGACTGAGATTTCCTGCTAGGTAACGAGATAGTATCCTGACTGTAGTCATTCGGGAGTATACTTCTTCAAATCATGCGAGGTTGCAGATCCTGTTTTCATCCGAGCTTCCTCAGATAATTGTGAGATTGTGATCTGTGGTTTTGCGGTGACTTCAACTGCCTATTTATAGGTGTTGTGCCTCCATAATAAGTCGACATTACCAAGTGAGCTGACATGAATTTAAATTCATTTTTGCTGGCCGACGTGACTGTGTTTTTCATCGTTTTGCTTGCTTGTCTTCAAGAGGATTGTGCTAGTCTTGGAGGGCTGTTCTTAGACATTCAGTTGACCCATATATATTATGTGAAGGCTCAAGAAGAGCTCCTTACATATGACTTTGACTCTTTGACTTTTCTAGACCTATGAAATGAGCAAGAAACTCATTCATTTAATCTACAAAAATAATATCTATTTTTCTTGACAAGTACAAAGATCAAAGTTACATTTATAAATGCCGAACCTAGTTACACTTTCTTCAACATAGACTTGATTTGGACTCTTTCAAAACCAAGGATCTCCTACTTTCTTGAGGCTTTCTTGTCCTTTTCCAATTCCTTAGCTGTGCTTTGGGAAATGGCTAAAGTGTTGGGATGAGCACGTCTTATCTCATATTGCGTCTCTACAAGGTAAGCCTCAAGATATTGTTCTAGAATTGTCTTGCCAGGATGTCTGTAATCTTGAGTCATATCCCTTAATAGTTTATTAAATCTTTGGTTAAATTCTTCAACTGTTTTGTTTTCTCTTTTCTTACTAGTGTTGAATTCTTTAACCAAATACTTTCCTTCCCTCTTATCTCCATACTTATCTTTAAATGCATCAAGAAGGGATCTGAAAGAGTCGAAAGCATTGTCATCTTTGTCTTGAAACCAAACGAGAGCATCATCGTCTAGGGAAAGCACAAATAATTTCATTCGAACCTCCTCGTGATTATAAGCAGTAGCATGAGTGAATCTTTGGATCAAATAGTTGAACTTCAACAAAGCATCATGTCTCCAAGTGTGCCTTCAAAATGTCTGTTCCAAGATATGTCTTCACAAAGCTTCAAATGCTCTTCCAAACTCTCTTCAAGGATGCGTCAAGGTCTTCAATAAGGTGCCCCAAGACTTCTTCAAAGTTTCTTCAATACGCTGCACCAGACTTGCTCCAGAAACTGCTCCAAGGATTTCCACAATCTTCAAGACTCCAAAATAGTCTTTTAAGATTTTTCTTCCACACACAATATCTGTCCACTTCAAGTCTAGTATGCTGCTTCATGATGCTCACAAATTGCTCCAAGATCTATTTTGGCAAATGCTTCTTCAAATGCTTCACTGTCCAAGGTCTTCAAATTCCGATTTGTACAAGCTTCTAGCTATCGCTTCAAGCTTTACTGTTGACTGTTTATTATTAGTGTTGAGCCCTCTATAATTGTATCTCTAATCTTCCACAAACCCTCTAAAGAAACACTAATCTGAGCTCCAAAGAAGTACTGGTCAACTCTTCAAGTATCCACAGATGAGTTATCGATGTGATATTGCCACAGAGGCAAGTCCGAGATGTTCATAAGCTATAAACCACAAGGCCGAGCCCTTAAAACTTAACTGCAATTAGTAACCCAGATTTGAGGGCTGCTTTCATAACACAAGTCACTAGTCTGAGCTTTATCATCGTCTAGAACCAATTTTTATCACTGTGCAGCACAAAGTATTTATCACTGTCCAGCCGAGTATTTATCACTGTCCAACACCGAGTATTTATCATTGTCCAGCAATGAGTTATCTAGTCACATATGCGAAGTGTAGAGGTAGTCCAAGGCACCCAACAGATCTGATTGAGCCTAAAAACTGAGCTTCTGAACCTCTGCAATGCTAGCTGTTCACAGATCCGGTTTCCATAGGTCTTCTACAGATCCGATTTTCGAGCTCTAAAACAGATATCCCCAAACAATTTAATCCTTCAATTCCTTCCCGATGTTCCTAGTTCGCAAGTTGTGAACTGTAATGTCTTTGTAATAGATGACCGAATTGGATGATCGTGAAATTAAGGTCCAAGTTCATATATATATGGATTTCACCTTGAAGTGAAGAGACGTGTCCTATGGAGGAAGCCAACTTGAGAGACATGGTATAGGTCGGCTAGACTGTAAAAATAAAACATATGACCTTCAAAAATGAATTTCCCTTTGAGTGTCGATGCAGTGGACGCGATATTATATTAAAACGTTATGATAAAGCCAATCAGCTCCACAACCATGTCGACAATTGAAGATTAGGTCTTATCGGAGGTGCCATTTCAAAAGTTCCGATAAAGTGGCAGATATGATTGGATAACTAAATTGTAACTTAAATCAAGTTGGTTCTGCATATCGGAAATCAGAACAAATCGGAAATCAAAGATCGGAGATTGGAGTCAGAGATCGGAGATCGGATTTGGAGATTAGAGATCAGAGTCGTGACACACAATAAAAACACCGCTATGATATAACGCCGATATGATATTTCTCCAATAGGGTTTTATTATAACGTTGTGTTATATTATATGCGTTGGAACTTTGGTTATATGCATTGGAACTTTGGTTAAAAGGTTTCCAAAGTTTATTACTCTGATAATGGATTATTATTCAAAGGCCCGATTTATATATGTCACACGATAATATGTCATCATATGGTCCTCCATCTCATCATATGGTCTCCAACCATGTCATCATACGTCATCAAGTCATTCATCAAGGATATCATAATATACATGAGGTTATGGCATTTTCATAAGAACTTTCATCATTATGTCATTGTGATCAATGGGCATCTTAGGGCAACATCACGGGTCACAAGGATTTGCCATCACAGACAATGCCATATTGACATCAATGACAACCTTGACTAACGATATATATATATATATATATATATAAAATAAAAAGAAATGAAAGTTGGCATGATGACACATGGATTGTGCACATGTTGATCTTTTTCCAATCCCCTTACCATTTTTGGAATAGTTTGTTCTATTTAATGGCAGAAAAGGGAGATGAAAGACATTCATTCTTTCAGGAAGGGAATGTTGAGAGACAAAGGAGTCACTGGTAGTAGTAGTTGATTGAGGGCTCGGGGTAGCTAGTTGTAGAAAGATTATGTGCAGCTAAACCTAGGTTGGGTGGTGAGTCGTCCCCAAAATATTGTTGCAGATGACGACAATATAATAACGCAACCACCCTGAATTATTTAGTAAGAAATATCATCGCTTACAGATACATTTTTCATCTCATGATCTCGTAAATTATGTGCTAGCAAGATGAATATTTATGTGTTGATATTTTTTTTAATAGCATGGAATGATGTAAAATTTGCTTGTTATGATTTCGGGTGACATCAAACATAGTGACGACATTGTTAATCATGGGATCAACGATAAACGACATGAGACTCATGAAAGGGATCAACATGTGCACAATCCATGTATTATAACTTATCATGCCAATTTTTATTTCTTATATATATATTTGAATTTACTTATTCTTACTATATATATATATATTCTCAAAATTTCAGTCTATTATTATCTTTTTATTTGTTATTCGTTATTTTTGTTTACTATTATCTTTCTTCCTTTATTTGTTATTTTATTTATTATTATCTTTCTTTGTTATTTATTATTTTATTTTATTTATATATTATTATTATTATTATTACAAGGAATTACAATCCACCCATGAAAGGGGAACTTTTCGGCATGTCCCCTAGAAAAGGGGTGCTTTTGGGAGTCCCCCTCAGAAAAGAGGTGCGTCTAGGCTTCCCCACCAAATTTGTGCTTATAAAGGCTTAGAAAATGAAAAAATAAAAAGCTAAAGGAAAAATTAAATATATAAAAATGCCCTATCTCACTTTCACGTTTATTTACCTTTTATTTACTTTGACTCCTTGATGCTCATTTTATTTTCAATGTTCATTGTCCATTGTTAATTTTCAATTTTAACTTTTGAGTCTTGACTCAAGATAATGATGACATCAGACCAAGCCTTTGACTTGTCACATTTTACTAATTTTGAGTTTGAGTAATTTCAATTTACTATTTTAGACTTTGGTATCTACTATTTTTTCTGAGTAATAATTAGATTATAGAATGGTGAATTTAAATCAATGTATCATTATTTTACTCTTTCTGTTTCATGTATGTTTTATGAATCAATTTATTTAATTATTTAATCTTAATCTGAATCTTGTTTGTAGCATTTACAAATTTGAATTTCACACTATTTTATTGTTTACTGTTTAGTATTTACATTGCAAAATGATGAATTTGCAAGGGTTGAATTGTTATTATTGGGATTTTACCATTATTATTATTTTTTAATATTTTTAGAGACGGGGTCTCCTATGCTAGGTACCCAAAGCCCCGCCATACCCTTTGAATTTTACCAAAATTTGGGGGTGCTTACACACGACCCGTATGTGCATCTCCCTGCTCCCACACTGCCTCGTCTCAGAAACTTGGTGGAATATTGCTTGATTATAACTTTAGCTCTTTTCTTTGGTTTCATTTCCAATTCGAATTCATGAATGGTATCCTGAATTTTTTGTCTCCTGGTTTTGTTTTCATATATATTTGTATGGATGTATTTGACTTATCCTTGCCATATTGTATACTGTTTTTCTGAAAATTTGTTGACTTTGCTTTAGATACCTTATCTGTATCTGTTCCCATATCTGTATCCATGCAACTTAGGTGTCAGAGCATAATAGTAATAGTAGATACATTTTAACTTAGGTGTCAGACCATGATACTAACAGTAGATACATTTTGGTCCAATGATTTCTAGCAACTAGACTACAATTTAGTTTCTCCTCCATAGGGGCAGCAAGGAAAAAATAAACATAAAGGAGCCTCTGATGCAAAGTTGGATTTTACCTTAATGTGTTTTCATCTAAGCTTAGAAGTAGCTATATTTGTTTTCAACTTAAATAATGTAAAATTAACTTGAACCAGTATGTGATGTTGAACAGTAAAATGAAAAATATTCTGATGTACATGTCTTCAAGAAGACCCTTGGCCACATGTAGAGGCTTAGGTTTGAATTATAGGGAGTGATCATATGGGTCAAATTATGCCCAGTGGGCCATCAGCAGCAAACACTCCCAAGAAAACAGGAATGGTTTTGGGAAGTCGTTGTGTCAACTCTCTATCAAATTAGATATTTATAAATCCAGGAAGTCCATGTTAGGAAATATTTTGACCCAAAATTTTCTTATTAGCCTAGTTAGAAACTCTTGAAATGAAGAAACCAATGTACAGTGGGGATATAAATTCTTATTATTATTAATGGAAAACAATTTAGCTTCCTCTTGTTCTATTGCCTATTAGATTATCATTTATTATATATTTGGGAACACTTACCTTTATGATAAGATACATTTCTTGGTGCCGAATCTCTCTACCCATTTTGTCTTTCTAACTCTGTGAAAAAAGTGAAATATTTATGTCCTTGTTAGGTTCCTTTACAAGATAATGATCTTTGTTTTAGTTTGTGACGTTATTCCCATAAATTCCTATATCTATTTTAAAGGTTAGGCTTCTAGTTGGAAATAAAAAGTATGTGGATAAAGTTGTAATTCTGACTGGCTCAGTGTGGTTATGAGACTGTATCGTAAAATTGTTTTTTCTTCTTCGTAACTTTCTTCTTAGAACCTAGGTTCTTATAAGAAAGAATCTCAACAATAAAGTAGTAGAGGATAACATTGTGCTATCGACACAAATTTCTCTCTTATTCATTGCCTTTTGGCCTTCTATTGACCCTTATAGATTGCTTCTGTGTCTTTGTTTCTCTTAAGCATGCTATGCGTATGGAACTCAACGTAATTTGCTCTTTGCTGGTCAGGCTTATATTTTATTTGCAACTTTAAAATATCATCTGTCACAGTGACATACATTCTACTTTCATCTGACTTTTCTTTTTCTTATTTAGGGAAACAAGCTGCACAGTTAGTTGTAAATTCCATTGCCACAGCATTGTCAGGAACACCTGTTAGATCAACAAGCATATTAGTGGTAGGGTCAACAGGTACATTGGGTCGGCAAGTGGTAAGGCGGGCACTAGATGAAGGATATGAAGTGAGGTGTTTAGTGCGGCCACGGCCATCTCCTGCTGACTTTTTGCGTGATTGGGGTGCAACAGTTGTTAATGTAATGTTTCTTTAACCCACTATATTGTTCAAAATTTTACAGTGTAATTATTCAAACATTCTTTTCAAGTTACTTATCATTTTGCATTTCTCGAGTAATCCTTTTCAGTAATGGTCATCTACGAGCACGAAAATATCACTAGAAACTAAAATAAACTATCCATTGGCTGAGTAATTTTATGAATTGTGGCTATTTGTGTAGGTATGAATTTTGAAACTATGTTGCACAAGGGATGTGTCCTATATATTTCCTACTAGCAGGGGAAGGAAATGCGGAGCGGGGAGACACCTCCTTTTCTGTGGGAATACCCTGACATAAGTTAGAACAGGGGACATTTTCCCCCATTCTATGCCTGGTTGAGAGATATCTGCAGTATCCCTCAATGTCCTAAGTGTAATGTTCCTTCCTAGATAATTTCCCTAAAGTTAATTTCACAATTTTGTATTTTTGACTATTATGGGGGCCCATGAAATTTTGGGGATGAGACTTGGGAGATGGGGGCCGAAATAATTTTGTTAGTGGAATGTGGGGGCCACACCCACATGTAATACATACCCCTTGAAGAGGGAAGTAGTAGTCGCCAAGGAGAGAGGTCGAAATGGTGGATGGAGGGACCCACATGAAAAGGCAAGTCAAAATTATAAATAGAAGGGGCATAGCAGCTATTGGGGTCTTTTGTCAACATAACTATTTTCTTGTTGCTCAAGTTGTTTAACTAGGTCACAAGTGTTGCTTAGCATAGAGCTTTCCAAGGGGAGAGATCACCCTTCTTTTGGTGGACCTTGAGTGCCACACTAGGGAGGTAAATTTGCTGTTGCATTGAAGGGAGATTTATGGAGATTCTAGGAGCATCTTTTAGCCATATCTCTCAGCTAATTCATGCCCCAGGAGGACACAATAGAGGATCACGTGCCACTCATCTCAACTATTTTCCATGGGGTGTTTGCTAGGAGAAATTAAGTGTAGCTGCTCCAGGGGAAGGCTAAGCCTTGTGAGGAGTTTTGGGGCTAGAGATTGCTGCTTTGGGATAGATCGAATTTCTCTTCTCCAGGGCCTGTTACCCACCACTTTGTTGGTGATATCACCAAGAGAAATTTTTCTCCATGATGAGCCTCAGCTAGTAGCCAACAACCCCTTGATGCCTCCTACTAGTTCGTTGTGCCATTTCTCTGCCACCTAAGCCAGCCATGTGGTCCCTCACCCACCTGTATTGATTGTATGTTTGAAGGTGGGCCTCCCGAATCTAAAGGTATGTCTTGTCATTTGGTAATTGAGTATTGGGTTTATTATCATGGATACTTCTGGTTATGGATTGATGGGGGGATTTGGCAGAAAGAGTGGGCTTAGTTTGTGTTCCTGTTCCCTTGATCTCTTTTGGTTGTTACCATTGGATCTTAGTCCCGTGGGATCTCCTTTATTGACCATTCGGTTCTAGGGTAGTATTACCTGGGAAAACCTGACTTTGAGTGCACGGTCCCACTCCTTTACCCCCACATATTACTCCCTTTCCACTCACTATACCCCCATTCATCTTTTCTCCCATCCCGGGTCCACATTCCTATTCTGGGTCCACATAGGGCTAGCCTCCCTATCCCCTTTCCCACCTTGGGTCAGGCCCAAAATGATGCCCTGGAGGTTGAAGCAATTAAAAAAAAAGTGAAAAGCATAATTGGCCAGATTTAACAGGAAATTGTACCACAAAATGCAAAAGATGGTCGGGACAAAATAATTAGCACGTGGGCAAAAGCCATTGCATGAGCTCTACTCCAATCCATGGCCATCACCCTGGTTCCATAGGCCCTAGATGAGCCTTCTCTATCATTCAGGAACCCATGATTGTCCCAACCCCTGGAAGGCAATGAACCGCCCTACCTAAAAGGGGGTAATCACTGCTTTATCTTACACATCATGCTCTTGTCCTTTGAGCCCCAAGCAGTTAATTAAAAAAATTTCATAAAAGGCAAAAGGTATATAAAGAAGGGTGGAAAAATCAAGGCTGGGGCACCTCATGTACCACGATTTATCCCTCTTATACATTGCATACGCGAGTGTGGGCTTCCCCTTATCCAACTACCCCTATGCCCCACTATGTGGCCCAGGACTGCCCCTCTTATTCCCTATTCCATCTCACTTATTTGTCACTTGCCGCCCCCATTAGAAGGATGTACCTTGGACAAACTATCCCCTTTAAGGGTTGAAACCACCTAATAAGGTACTTGGCTAACCCCCTTTGGAGCCTGGAAGGGCATGCCATTATGAAGTGCCCTCGTTGTTATCCATGATTTGTAAGCTCTTTTACCCCTTTATTTTAATGATTGGTTGTATTGGAAGCCTAGGTGATGCATTGGATCTTATGCAGGACTACAACTGGTTTCCATTTTGGTTTGGTCTCCCTATATCGGATCCTAACCCCAGAGGTCTACATTGGCACATGTAGGGTGTGCATAGAGAGCCATTGGCCTCCACAGCAGCAGAAAGCACTCCACGGATCTTCATGGATGCTCAGAGATTACTAGCAATCCACTTTTGGGATGATGATGATATGCTTGGTACGTTATGCCCAGTAGGCCCCCACAGGAGCCCCACACTCTTAACAGGTGTCCCAGGACTTGTACAATGTCATGGCAATATTTATTCCACCATTTGGACGCTTGCAGAGGATCTCTGATTCATATGGAGACCCATGGGGTCACCTATGTGCCCTCATACCCACTGGGAGCACCACAAGTCTATTATTTGGAGAACAAGGGGCCACCCCCTTGTCCATCATATTCCGAGGAGTTTATTCCTTAGTATGGCACTTCAGGGTATTATTGAGCCTTTAGAGGGTCCTGCGACATGCACATATTATTATTTTGCCCCTTGCGAGGCTTATTTTTACATTTGTGAATTAGTTTGGTGGGCTTGTTACCAATTGGGGTTTTATTTGTACATCATTTTATCATTAGGGGCTAATGTAGGCCCATAGGCTAATTCAAACTCCATAGGAGGCTATATATTGATGTTAGATACACTCATTTGTATCATCACTTGACTTGGGATCTCTCTAATCACAGAGAATTTCACACTTTTTCCTTGGTGGATATTTTTTGGAGATGGATGAATTTTGATGTATGGATTTGGGTTATTTCTCTTGTCTTGGAGATTTATTGAGAAAACAAAATGCTGGTTGGATATAATCTATAACATTGTAAGTGAATTTTAATGCTATTATTCTTGTCGCTGGATACTGCTAAAATTAGGGTAGTTGCTGCATTATTGAAATGTGGAATTGAGCATGTTTTAGCTAATTTAATGTATGGGCCAATGTTAAATGAATGAAATATCCTAGAGATTTATTTATCTCGAGAAGCTTGCATCATTTTCTTTGAAGTATAAATGCTTGAAGGTCACTTTTCTTTTCTTTCTCTTAATATTGGATGAAGTTGACTTTCTGGGCCTCCTTAATCAAGAAACCAAGTTCTTACTCATCATTATCCTTGACTCCATATCCCCAAGTGAACTAGGCACTGATCCCTCAAAATGGGTGATCATTTTAACCCTCTTTTTACCATTTTCCCCTTTTTCCCCAAAGTCTAACCCCATTAGGTCACCTAGGGCATCAATTTCCCGGGAATTGACCCAAAGAAAAAATTTGATCCTTTATAGGCTATTGCATTGGTGGGTTCCCTCCCTCTCCTCCAAATCCTCCAAACCCTCCAATCCTCACCCCTTATCCTTCGTGGACCAAGTCCCTTCCTTAGAGAGCAAGCAAGCTCCATTCTTCACTCCATCCTTGGGAAAGGGTTTTCAGGGTCACTTCTTACCTATCCATTGACATATACTTTGCAAGTAATCCCTACACTATTGGGACTCCTCCCATCAATGAAAGTCTGTAAAGAGCAGCGGGACTTAGCTGTGGTGACAATGGGCTAAGCCTCCATCGTTGCCCTTAACCTAGCAGTTGCCCTCTTAGGAACCCCTTTAGGTCCCCTACTGGTTTGAGTGGTAACAGGGCCTGCGCAGGAGACTAATTTTGGGCACATGTGGGGAGTTGAGGGAGGGATTTGTGGAGCTGGGTTGTGTAGGGGATTTGAGGAAGTCATTTGGGGGAGTGAAACTCAATATTTTGGAGTGATTGGAGGGTTGCTATAGTGATTTTCTAGGGAGGCCATATTTTCCAGCTAGTTGGGGAGGACGTAGTATTTGGGGGTCAATTTTGGGGGTTAGAACTAGATCAAACCCTTTTGGGATTTGGTGGGTTTGTTTAGAGGAGCCTGGGGCTAATTTTGCAGAATTTTCTGAGCAACGGAGGAGGGTCTTTCAGCAATTTCCTTCCAGCAAACAAAGAAGTTTCTCCAGAGTTGCAGAGGGCATATTTGGGTCAGCTCATTTCCACATCTGGGGCATTGTATTTTCCGACCTGGGGCATGTCTAGCTTGCCATTGTGGCAAGCCCAAGTGCAGTCCTTTCATACCCCATTGTACTATTGCTCAATATATATAATAAAATGGTTCAGCGAGATGGTGTTTTTGGAGATTTTTGGGTGTCTACTTATATTTCTAAATTTTGTGTGTTCATGTCAGTTTTTGCTTTGTTTATCACTGTATTCCTAAGTAGGAATATTGCAGTGGTATCAGAGCTCATAATATTGGCTCAGCCTGTGGAAGCAACTTTAGTCTAATGACATCAGAGGATAAGAATAATGTCACTTACAAGAGGCATGCTAGAAAATCAGAAAGGAAAAAAGATTTTCTTATTCTTGATAATTACTTGTGATGTTTCTTGTTATTACGATTCTTTTTATCTTTTTTTTTCTTTTAGTTCATCAAGCAATTACCAAAGCAACAATACATAAAACTATAGACACCAGATGTAGGCACTATGCCAGGGAAAAGCCCCCCTCGAGGGGAAAATCTAGTCAAGAAATTATTCCTTTCAATAGTATTCTTTGAGACACTTCACCCTAGACCAAGACCAGACCGTCTCTCCACACCAAGTCAGCATCCTAGAATTTTGACCCCTTTCCAGCAACTTCAACTAGGCAGCAGCTTCCGACAACTGGCAGCTTCCGGCAACAGTGAAACTTGGAAGACTTAGATCTTCCAATCTAGGGCATGAAACAAAGAGAGAGAGGTACCAAAATTTTGATTTTCTTCTTCTCCTTAGGCTCCACCCAACTGGCACTTCCTTTGGCTTCCCGACAATAGAATTCGCACTTTTCCCAGCTACAAGAGATATCAAGCTTCTTGTGAGAGTGTGTGTTCCAAATGAAATCGATGTGCTTGTATTTATAGGCTCCATGTGAGGTCAAATTAGGGTTGTTAGGCCGACTTGATCTATTCTAGGCCGACATGGTGTGTAGGATACATAAATCATATTTGACTCAATACTTACCCTTTTTACATAATTCAAAAGCCCAAGAAGGGTCTCTTTAAAAGTACAATGACTTTATTGACTCAGAGTAAATCCTAGAAGTCCTCAATGGGGACTTTGACCTAAAACATGGTGACCCAAGCATGAAACCCATGCTTTAATAAGTTACAATAATAATAATAGAAATTCTTTTCTTGATTCTTTTGACAAGTACATTAGAAGATGACTCAAATACATCAAATGAAACCAAACCTAGTTACATTTTCCAACACTCCCTCTTAACTAGGGAGGTATTCATTATATACAAGTACAATGGAAGATCTCAAACTATATGAACAATGAAGAACTTTAGGCACCGCAATGGCATGGACTAGATTCCTGACCAAGGCAATCTATCCATTGGTCTCTCAACAATTTAGGCATCGCAATGCCATGGACTAGATTCTTGACCAGCACAATCTATCCAAGTGAGAATAAGGTGGACTCAACCTTTTAGCCCCTCTAGGTAACCATCAAGCTTACTTGCTAACCACCAAGCCAAAGATCTAGGTGTGCATCCAAGACAGAGCTCTATAATCAACACCACCTTTCCAACTTCGGGACCTATACATCAACACAAAGTGCCAGCCAAATGTTCTCCTAGGAGCCTCAACACCCTTGATCCAGCAAATCAAGGATGACCAATCTCTCCTAATCAAACCAGCATGCTATCAAATCCTTTGAGAGATTCACTTGTACCAACACAACTCCAATCAATAATATACTTTCACATGTACATAAACAAATACAAACCTTTGGGGTATTTCAGGCAGCTTGATGTTGCTTCTCATCTTTTCATAGTACGACTATCAACCGAATCTCTGACAGAAGATTCCTCCATCATACACTTTCCTTTCCTCCTTTTCATGCAATAACATATCCTCTGAAATTCATTATTTAATCAAAACCAAGCTATGCCCTCCCTCTCAACTAGGGAGCATCTCTTTATCCAGACTCCCTCTTAATCTTAGGGAGATCTCTTCTATTCAGGCTTCCTCCGGGAGATCAACTTCTTCTTTTCGTCATTGGAGAATCTTTCATGGCTTCCAACCATTTCATCAGAGTTATCATCATCCTCATCATGCTTATCACATTAAAAAACATCTTCACCATATTGAAGATTGTGTACCTGCATAAGTTAGATAGCAAGTACAACTAAACCTATAGAAGCATGAAGTTAGCCATATCAGACTTATGGAAGCTTTTCATCCTTACATATATCAGATACCAAAACAAGAGATAAATACTCTTCAACATCTTGCTAGGGACTTTGTCATAAACCCTAGACTACTTCATAACAACTTTCATTCCGTCTAGGGTTTCAATGTTTCTTTCAAAGGTGTAACATACCCTACTACAACATATAGCAAACCCTAGAAACAGTTCAAACAAATATAGATCTACAAGGCATCTAACAACTTTTAAAATTCATATGTTAGGATTTCCACTAGGGTTTCATACAAATCCTAGATTTCATTTACAAGAATCAATCAAATTCAATCATAGCTTAGTTATTAACATGACCAAATTCCACTAGGGTTAGTTGCGAACCCTAGATTTTCAATCAACCATCAATCCCAACCAAAATTCAGATTTCAATCTTACACAAATCTCAAATCATCATATTGTCATTAGAGATTTTACTTTTACTAAGGTTCAACTTCCAAACCCTAGAATTTCATTTTCACAATCTCAACAATCATTACACACATCCTAAAAACTTAGACAAGGACTTATATTAAATCCTAAGATTTTTGACCATCAATAACTAGGTCAACACATGTATCTAGGAATTCATTACCATGCATAAGCATATCATATGTCCGACGACATTAAAATATTAGATATATACTGACCTAGACCAAGCTAGGGTTTTGACCAAATGTACACATATGACTAGGGCTTAAACACATAACAAAGGTTTTGCTTATAGGCTCAACCAAACCCTAAAAGTCTAGGATTTCATAGCAAATCAAACCCTACTATTCCAAAAATTTCAAAGGTTCGAGATCTCAGACAAACATTATTCAACCCTAATAGGTTAAGATTTCATGATCATATTGAAATCCCAATCATGACATCATCAACAAGAACTTCAAATAGCATTTCACAATATCCAAGTAGTTTAGGGTTTCAGACATTCATATTAGCATACCCTTAGGTTAGTGTTTTCCAGAGAACCTGTCTAGGGTTCTATAAAATTAGTTAAGAATAGGAGTCAGGTAGATTTATCAAGTGATGAATCACTCAAAATAAGAATCAATGTGATTCACTATAGCTAGACACAACAATGTTAGTAATAGATTGTCAAATGAATAAACATTTACTAAAGAAGTCAATGTTCTTATAGTTTAAGGCATACCTTTGATTCTTTGCAAACCTTATCTTGGGTGGCTTCCTTCCATATTCCTTGAGGATATAACAGATGTCTTCCTAGTCAAGACAATAGAGGGAGAATGGTGATTAGTATTAATATAATAAAAACTAAATGAGTACATGAAACCAAAAACTGAAAGGGAATGAGATACTTGTCTTTGGGAGTTGTTGGGGGTTCCCTCCAAAGCTTGAGGGATACCTACAAACTTATAAAAAACAATAAAAATGTCTTTTCCAAAATATTTTAAAAGCCTATAAATTCTAAAACATATAAAACAAGATATCTAAAGCTACAAGCAAAGGACTTAGTAGTGTAAGTCCCTAATGTCAGATTCTTCGGGCTTGACTTTCTTTGGGTATCCTTCTTGAATCTTCAGCAAAGTTGGCTTGATCTCTTTCTCTCTTCTTGTTTCTTGGATTGTCGGGATAGTCACTCCTATAGTGACCTTTCTTATGACATTGATAGCATTTGACCTTAGAAATGTCAACTTTCTTCCTTGGTCCTTTCAATTTCTTTCCTTTATGTTGAGCAATGTAGGCATTTGGTACTCCTTCAGGATTGGCAACTAATGAGATCCTTAATTTTTCTTGACTACAGCAGTTCATAGTTCTTCAAAGGTTGGAGCTACCTTCCAACTGTTAAGTCCTGTAGCAAATGCACCCCAAGTAGGTGGAAATCCTAATAGGGCAGTGATCACGAGTTCTTTGTCTGGAACAATTTCATCAATGGCCAAAAGATCATCCCTGATTCTTGCTATCTTCACAAAAAAGGATGCCATTGTGTCTTCTTGAGTCATCTTTGTGGTCCTTAGCTCATTCTTCAAACTAGCTACTTGACCAATGTTCTTAATAGTAAATAACATTGACAAGGCTTCATACATTTCCTGAGCATGATCGATGTTAGCTATGAATGGGACAAGGTTGTCCTTTACTCCTTCTACCATTAGAGTCATGGCCACTAATTCTAGTTCTCTGAATTTCACTTTGTCAGCATCATTGGAATCCTTTGTAGGCTTCTTTACTTTTCCTTTGACCAAGTCTAATACCTTATTCTTTTCAAGGATGAGGTTAATCCTCTTCTTCCAGGACCTGTAGTTTGAGGCTCCTTCAAGTTTGTTCTCTCCCTTGATTGTGTTAGAAATCTTCCTTGAATACACTAGAATCCTTCCTTGAGATAATCCTTTTGAATGGTTCACTGAGCAAGTGCTTGAGATTGCCTTTTTCTTCTTTCTTCACCAAAGATTTGATACCATGTTAGAAAATCAGAAAGGCAAAAATATTTTCTTATTCTTGATAATTACTTGTGGTATTTCTTGTTATTACGATTCTTTATCTCTTTTTTTTCTTTTAGTTCATCAAGCAATTACCAAAGTAGCAACACATAAAACAACGAACACTAGATGTAGGCATTATTTCAGGGCAAAACCCCTTTCGAGGGGAAAACCTAGTCAAGAAATTCTTCCTTTCAATAGTATTCTTTGAGACTCTTCACTCTAGACCAAGACCAAAACTTCCCTCCACACCAAGTCAGCCTCCCAGAATTTCGACCCCTTTCCAGCAACTTTGACTAGGTAGAAGCTTCTGACAACTGGTAGCTTTTGGCAACAGTGAAACTTGGAAGACTTCGATCTCCCAATCTAGGGCACGAAACAGAGAGAGAGGTACCAAAATTTCGATTTTCTTCTTCTGCTTAGGCTCCACCCAACTTGCACTTCCTTTAGCTTCTCGACAACAGACTTCACACTTTGCCCAGCTACAAGAGATATCAAACTTCTTGTGAGAGTGTGTGTTCCAAAGGAATTCAATGTGCTTGTATTTATAGGCTCCATCTGAGGTTGAATTAGGGTCGTTAGGCCGACTTGATCTCTTCTAGGTCGACTTGGTGTGGAGGATACATAAATCATATTTGACTCAATACTTAACCCTTTTACATGATTCAAAAGTCTAAGAAGGGTCTCTTTAAAAGTAAAATGACTCTATTAACTCATAATAAATCCTAAAGTCCTCTATGGGGACTTTGACCTAAAACGTGGCGACCCAAGCATGAAACCCATGCTTTAATAAGTCACAACAATAATAATAAAAATTCTATTCTTTATTATTTTGACAAGTACATTACAAGATGACTCAAGTACATTAAATGAGACCGAACCTAGTTATATTTTCCAACAAGGCACAGGTATATAAGCAGAGAAAGGCAGCGACAAATTACTCCTGATCCAGTAACTGTTGAGACGAAGGTTGAGAGGCCAGACATGGGGGATAATGGGGAAGACAAGATGAGTAAAGAAGAGGAGTTTGCCCAACATCTTTTGAAGGCCATCAACGATTTGTCTAAGGGCATTGATTAGCTGAGGCAGCAAAACTACAACAACAACAAGGGAAAGGGGATTCAGGGAGAAATTCATTTGGGTAAAGGCTCAGGTACTACACCATGCAGCAAATACACCCAATGTACCACTTGTTTCTAGTACACCACCCAGGTCAACCATCCCCACATTTCTAGCATCTGGTGTTGGAGAGTTGCAAGGGAAGGAAGAGAAGCCCATGGGGGACTATTTTGTGGAGTATCAGTCCTATGGGCTCGATTTTAGAGAGGCCATCACCTTCAAGGACTTCTGCGAGCTGAAGGGCAACAATAGGATCAAGGGACAGAGTGGAGGAGGCTACACACATGGCACCGATTTACAATGAACTATGGGGAGATTATTCCTCCTTTTGATGGCTCACCTAAGAGCTCAGCCAAGGCATGGGTTTAGAAGTTGGATGTCTACTTCCAGCTCAACCAGATGACAGAGGTGGAGGCAATTAAAATTGCCACATTGCGCTTAGAGGGAAAGCCCATGATTGGTGGTTCCATGGGTTGACCACGATGGGGTACGCAGGAGTTACGACCTATGAGGATTTCACTCGGGGGGTATTGGAGTGTTTCGAGAGGAGAGACCCAGAGGAACACTTTGGAGAGCTGACACAGCTCAAGCTGACTAGGAGTGTTGAGGCCTATATCTCAGAGTTTTTGAGGTTGTTAGTGATGGTGCTCGATTTATTAGAGTCTAGGAGGGTCTTCATGTTCTTGGAGGGGCTAACAGAGCCACTGATGGGGGGGTAAGGTCCAACAGGCCCACCACTTTGCAGGACGTACTCGGTAGATCCCGAGAGCCCGGGACTTGCAGGATGCTCTACCCAAAAACAAAACACAGATATCACCCAGACCGATATTCTAGTAGAGGGGGAGAGATGCTAGGGCCCCACCATCGAGAGCTAACCAGGGGCGTGGATAGTTGGATGAGGAGATCAAGAGAGACCTCCTTAGGAGGAAGACCTGTTTTACAATAGAATAAATTTCTTTCTTGACAAATAAATCCCAAGAAGGGTTCTTTACATTATGACATGGGCAAGGGCACTTGACATAAACCCTAGAATCTTGCAATGGAGGCTTTGACCTATAAACAATTGAACCAAGCATGAAACCAATGCTTTAATAAGTCAATTTATTTAATAATAAAATTTCGTTTTCTTTCTTTTGACAAATATGTTTTAAATATAATTATGAAGACCGACATTAGTTACATTCTTCAACAGGTTTTTTCCAGTATCTTCTCCCATAACCATGGGACTCTTATCACCAATAAACCCTCCTTTGTTGAAGATCTGTTTAGGTGATTTTATCTGCAAGCCCCTTAGAGAGCCATTTGACATGGACCCCTAGTCATCTAACTTCTAAGCCTTTCCCATGAGGCCTCCCTTCTGGGGATAACATCCACCACTAAATAGTAAGAGAGAGACCATTGAGGTGTCAATGGTGGTTGATCTCATTGTTGTCATAAGACTTAGGTTGCCTAGTGAGGCTTTGCACTAGCTCTTTTACATTTTGCGGTTGTAATACCCTTACCAAATCAAACCCCTAATTAACAGAATTTGACAATGTCGAAGCCTAGATTCAAATAGTGATGTTTTAAAGTAGGACTTGCCAAATTTAATAGACAGATACATACCTGGCTTCCGAGTTTGAAGTAGATCCCGTGCTGTTGTAGCACTCAATTTGCTCCAGTGACCAAAAGACCAAAACCTCCCTGCCAAACTGGGCACAATTTCGGTACCCAGCTCCAAAATAATTCAAAATTGAAGTACCCTGGCTCTCGTGCCCAAAACCCCAAGAACAATTAAGCTCCTTATTTGTCTGTGACTCTGTTAGAAATTTCCGTCTCTGTAAAACTCCTCAAATCAACTCCCTTCCATTCCCCCTTTTACCTCAGACCAAATTCCTCCTTAAATTGCCGAGGTTTCCCCCCCACCGCCCCTACCTCTCTGCCACCTTTAATTAGGTATCTTTGGGAATTTGCAAAGGCGGTCACTGTCGTCTCTTGATACGGTGGGTTCCTTGTGTGTGGTCACCTCTCCCTCTCGACCACGAGACTTCATGAAAATGTATTAAGGGTTATTTTAAATTTTGTTTGTATCTCATTGCTTTTAATTATTTAAATACCAAAATATATATATTCAATTCCCTTTTAATAATATATGGTATGTTTCCATATACATATGCTATGTTAGATATGCCCCTTTAATTATATTTCTTTGGTTCCTTTTTGTTGACATGGTTATATATATATTTTTAAATTCCTTAATTTCCTTTATGTTATAATTAATACAAAAGTATTATTTCATTATTATACTTTAATAATTAACAATAATTAATATAACATTATGTTACATTGCTTATTTAATATAATTCATAATACTATAGTTACCTTTATTTCGAATAATACTTTGTATTTACTTTTATTCGGGGTAATATGTTAATGGTGTTTTACATAGCAAGTAACCCATCTTAAGGTATACATTATTTTATGTCGAGTTTGGTATTTACTCTGTATCTTCATAATTTGTTCATTAGACTTTTCATAATTAGTTAACACTTATACTAGTGTAGTGCATGCGATGCATGGCTATGTAGTTATCATATGCATGTTAATATTCACATTCTGTTTGTGATTGTAGGTGGGTCATTACAGCAGTAATAGTCACCAAGCTCTATAGGCTGTAATGCTCCAAGTAAGAATGCTATACAAACATCCATATAGGCCTAGCAACTAATGAGCAAGTCAACTCCATTCTCTATCCATCATGAACCAAAGTTCATCCCTACACCATGCTCCTCACATAACATGAAGCACCCCTAAGCACAATGTCAACAATTTTGGAATAACATGAAAAATTAATAAAACAAACTATATAAAATATATTTGGAAGATTTTTTGACTCTCAAGGACATGTAGAGATTCATTATTTGTGCCTTCTAATGTCAAAACTCTAAATTTTTTATGTATCTCAAACTCATAATTTGTCTCTTGATGTACTTTCCCTATTCACACCTTTACACACAATAAGATAGATTCGCTTGTATTTAAATTGATGTGTGTGTGTGTTTATTATTTTTTCCTCTTGCAAGAAACATGTTGTAGGGAAACACCTAATCTCTTTCCTTCATTTGTGGATGGTACCCAGAGTATGATACATGTGTGTGTGTTTGCGTGCATGCGTGTGTATGTATTCTTTTCCAAGGAACATCTTGCGGAGGCAGGGGGGAGGAACTCTTATGCACTTCCCTACCTTTGCATATGGTACCAATTTGTGTGTATTTCCAAGGAGCACCTTTTGGGGAAACTCAACACATCCATTCATTCACGGATGGTACCCAATGCAAATCTATTGGCTTTGATTATAAAACCGATCCTAGCAGGGACATTGAGTGAGGCATGCAATAGAGGTAGTTAGCTTGGGGAATCATTCCCAAGACCTCTTGCATGAAGTTCCAAGCAATCAACTATCTAAGCTATAGCCCATTGGGATATATGTGTGTGTGTGTAGTAGATAGATATATTTCCATGGAGAATGTCCTTGGGGAAGCTCTCCAAGTGCTTCATCACATTTTGTGGATGGCACCTGGAGTAAATGCCATTGTATTTAAATTGATTTGTGTGTGTGTTTATTATTTTTTCCTTTTGCAAGAAACATTTTGTAGGGAAACACCTAATCTCTTTCCTTCATTTGTGGTTGGTACCTAGTGTATGATACATATGTGTGTGTGCATGCGTGTGTATGTATTCTTTTCTAAGGATCACCTTGCGGGGGCAGGGAGGGAGGAACTCTTATGCACTTCCCTACCTTTGCATATGGTACCAATTTGTGTGTATTTCCAAGGAACACCTTTTGGGGAAACTCAACACATCCATGCATTCACGGATGGTACCCAATGCAAATCTATTGGCTTTGATTATAAAACTGATCCTAGCAGGGACATTGAGTGAGGCATGCAATAGAGGTAGTTAGCTTGGGGAATCATTCCTAAGACCTCTTGCATGAAGTTCCAAGCAATCAAATGTCTAAGCTATAGCCCACTTGGATATATGTGTGTGTGTAGTATAAAGATATATTTCCATGGAGAATGTCCTGGGGGAAGCTCTCCAGGTGCTTCCTCACATTTTGTGGATGGTACTTGGGGTAAATGCCATTGGATTTCAATGGAGATATACCTTTGTTGATGTGATATTCCCACTTAGCATTATTGCAAAGTGTAAATATCAATTTTGATAAACTTTATCTTTATTCAAGTTGACACTTAGGAAATGTGGGTTTAGAGGCCCCACATTGAATTTTGATTAAAAGCAAGCTTAAACATTAGAGGAGAAGGAGAAAACCGATCCCCTAGGGGAGCATGGGGGCCACACTTGGAGGATTTTAGCCCACATGGAGAATACACATGCCTTGGAGGGAAATTCAGTGGAAGGAAATCGAGGAGGGCCTACATCAGGGCGTTGGAGGTATCTTGACAAAAGGGAAGAGGAGGCACTCATTTGATCATTCAATCATCTATTTAGTATTTGTGTCTTTGACATAGCACGCTTGAGTTGAAGCCAAGTTTGCAGTGTTGTTTAGCACACGAGTGTCTCTGAGCGGAGATCTCAACCCTTGCTTCGATGGACTTCGAGTGCCAACTCAAGTAGGGAGTTCCATCCTTTTCCAGTTGTTCTAGCAGTGGGCTGCGAGTTTTGCATGGAGGAGGCTCAGCCAGCAGCGCAGGGACTGTGTAGTGCTTGTAGGAGGCTCAACCAACAACGCAAGGATTATGCAGTGCTTGTAGGAGGCTCACTTGGGAGCTGAGTTGTGAAGGGGGTTTGTGCTTGAGGTTTCAGGAGTTCGGGAGAGCCTTTGCTTGGAGTTTGCAACCATTTTTGGGAGCATTTGCAGCAGGATAGATAGGTGGGCTGAATTTCCCAGCAGTAGAGCCATAGAGACAAAAGAGGGCCGAATTTCCGGGGTCAACCGTAGCCCAATTCCTTCGTGGGTTATTCTGTGTATATTGAGGAGAGTCCGGGGTTAATTTCCCGAAATTTTCTGAGCACTACAAGAGGCCCTAGCAGCAGATCTTATCACCCAATAGCATAATTCTGGGCAGTTTAGTGCAGAGCCAGGAGACAGAGTAGCAATGTACTTGAGGGGGGATTTCCTATTGTCATTTGGGCTTAGCTAGCTTGCCTTGAGCAAGCCTAGGTGCACTCTTTCGAACACCTAATTGTACCCTTTTCAAAATTTAATAAAATGTCTTAGCAGTGTGGTTTTGGTGCATTTTTGTGATTCAATTCATGTGTTTAAATTTTGTGGCATTTTGTCTATGTTTGCTTTACATATTTACTGTAAATTTTCCCTAGGAATATTACAGTGGTAACAAAGCTCATAGACTTGGCTCAGCCTGTGGTAGCAGCGCAGTCTATGACACCAAAGGACAGGCATAACATCACGTACCAGAGGCAAAGGTACAAGAGTAGAGAAAGGGAGTTGGAAATTACTCTTGATTTGGAGGCACGTGGAAAGACAATCGTGGTAGCAGAGATGGGGAAACCAAGGAGTAAGGAAGATGCAACATTCGATAGCCTCTTGAAGGCTTTGAATGAAGTGCCTAGGGGATAGAAGGAGATGCTGGAGGAGATCAAGCAGCAAAACAGGGACAGGGACCTCCATCATAAGTTCCTTTTTGGAGAGACATCGGGAGCCTCATAGCAGTACGACCATCCTTCACCGGCCACTCACCCACCAAATTATAGTGGGCCATCTAGAACCATGTTGCCTACTTACCATCAACACACAGTGACATTGGGGGATTGGATGAGCCAATGCTCATGGGGGATTTCTTCAGGGAATTGTAAGCCACGGGGGAGGATTTCAAAGCGGCCCTGTCATTCAAAGATTATTTTCATCTCAAACAAAATGAGAAGGGAAGTACAATTGAAGGAAAAATTCGTAGAACTCATTGCTACAATGCACTATTGGGAGGATGTATGTTCCCACATATGACAACTCTTCCAAGAGCACAACTGGAGCTTCGGTGGAGAGGCCGGATACTTATTTCCAGCTTAATCGGATGACAGAGATGGAGGCCATCAAAATGGCTACCCTACACTTGGAAGGGGAAGCACATGAGTGGTGGTTTCATGGCCTATCCACATTGGGACATGCCAGTGTGACTTCATATGAGGACTTCCCTCAGAGAGTGGTGGAGCATTTTGATAGAAGGGATCCGGAGGCTCACTTCAAAGTTCAGAGAGTTGACTCAACTTAGACAGACAGGCCAACCCGAGCACTACATATCAAAATTTTTGAGGGTTTTAGTTATGGTGCCAGATCTCTCAGAGGCTAGGAGGGTGTACACTTTCATAGAGGGGTTGTTGGAGCCACTACGAGGATTGGTGAAGTCACCCAGACCCTTGACTTTACAGTAGGTAGTGACTTGCACTAGGGATTTGCAGGGGAGCATCCCCAAGACATGGGCACCTTTTCCCTCATGCACTCCCTACCCACAGAAGGGAGGTGACAATAGGGCCCTACCACTGAGAGCCAACCAGGGGCGTGGACAAATGGATGAGGAGACCTGGAGAAACCTCCGAAGGAGGAAGTTGTGTTTTACCTGTCAGGAACCATGGGCTTCAGCTCATAGATGTGTAGCGGGCAAGGCCCACTACATTGAGGTTTTCTCTGACAGTGATGGGGAGGATGATGCGTACTTGGAGATGGATGGAGATGACAACATAGGGTAGGCAGATAGGGGGCCACCACCACCACCCCGGCTAGGGGGAGCTACTTTCACTCCATCAGGAGGGGTCCTTGCATCTCTATGTTGGGTACCCAAGTTTTTGACCATGAGGATCAGGGGCACTGTGCAGGGGCAATGTGTTTCAGTTTTAGTAGACAGTGGGGCTACCCACAACTTCATTGATGCACAGATGGTCCGTAGGAGGGGTATCACAACTGAGGAGTTTGAGGGTTTTTTAGTTTTGGTGCCAGGTGATAGAACCATGTAGTGCACATGCTATGTTCCCGCTCTGACAGTGAGCATGGGGAACTACTCGATGACAGATCACTTCTTCGTGGTAGATGTGTCGAACACCAATGTGGTGCTGGGTGTTCAGTGGCTCTATTCTCTTGGCAGAGTCACTACTGATTGGAAGAGGTTGGAGATGGAGTTCATAGGGCTAGATGGAAAACCAGTTGCTACGGGGTATGCACTCCTATCCTCCACAGACTGTTTAGGCCCCCAGGATGGAGGTGGATCTAGGACATGGGGACATTGAGTGGGCTGTGGAGTAGAGGATTTCAGAGACAGGAGGTCAGGCCAAGCAATCGCACCCAGATATACAGGCCATTTTGGACAGGTATCTGGTAGTGTTTGGGGATATACCGCCAGGTCAATCACCTGACCGGGGGTTTTAGCATACCACTGAGTTAGAGCCGAGGGTATAATCAGTGATCACTACTCCTTATTGACATCCCAAGGTATACAAGGATGAGATAGAGAGGGCTATTCATGAGTTGCTGGCACTTGGGCACATCAGGCCCAACTCTAGCCCTTTTGCTTCATCAGTTGTCCTGGTGAAGAAGAAGGACGGGTCCCTACGGATGTGCATTGACTACAGGGCCCTTAACAAGAAGACCATGAAGAATCACTTACCTATTCCATGCATAGATGAGTTGATGGACGAGCTGAGGGGGGTGAAATTCTTCACCAAGATTGATCTACGCTCAGGGTACCACCAGATCAGGATGAGGGACCAGGATCTCCCTAAGATCACTTTCAGGTGCCGCTATGGGCACTTCGAGTTCCTGGTTATGCCCTTTGGCCTAACCAACGCACCAACCACTCTCTAGTCTTGCATGGACCACGTGTTTTGTGGGCAGTTGCGAAAGTTTGTGTTGGTGTTCTTTAATGACATCTTGATCTACAGCCGGACATGGGAGGAGCACTTGTAGCACTTAGAGACAATGTTGCGCATACTGGAGGAGCAACAGTTCTATGCGAAGCTGTCAAAGTGCGAGTTCGGCTTGACAAAGATGCTCTACCTAGGACACAACATTGGGGAGAACGGAGTTAGAGTCCATGAGGAGAAGATCAGGGCCATCCGGGATTGGCTAGAGCCCAGGAATGTGACAGAGTTTAGAGGATTCGTGGGCATCTACACTTACTACAAGAAGTTTGTAAAGGGCTTCTCTCAGTTGGCAACACCCCTCATTGATTTGACGAATAAGGGGGATTTTGAGTGGACAACTACAACACATGAGGCTTTTTATCGCCTCAAACAGGTCATTAGCAGTTGTCCTGTATTGGCACTTCTAGGTTTCATCCAACACTTCGTGTTGGAGTGTGATGCATCCGAAGAGGGTATTTCGCAGTTCTGATGCAGGGAGGGCACCCCATAGCTTTCAAGAGTTGGAAGCTATTGCCCCTTAAGAGGCTGTATTCTATTCATGACAAGGAGATGCTAGCCATCATGCATGCGCTAGCCAAGTTCAAACAATACTTGGTGGGGAATCGGTTCAGGGAAAGACTGACCACAACAACCTTAAGTTTCTCTTAGAGCAGAAGCAATTGCAGGAGAGGCAGCAGAAACGGGTGAGCAAGCTCCAAGCGTATGATTTTGACATCAAGTATGTCAAAGGGAAGAACAACGTGGTGGCAGATGCGTCGTCCAGGAGATCGACTGCCCTTTTGCTGATGAGCATGGCCCCGGATTGGAGGGAGCAGTTACTGGTGGAGTACTCCAAGGACCGATTTGCATGTGAGGTCCTGGATGGGGCAGTGACAGATGATCAGTACAGGGTGATGAACAAGGTGATTTACTACAGAGACGAGATTTACTTGGTCCTAACTCCTAGCCGAGGGAGAATATTTTACAAGTTGCCCATGACTCACCACTAGCCAGGCACCAGGGGTTCACAAAGACTTATAGGACCATCAGGGAACGTTTTGTGTGGAGGGGCTTGAAGGATGACATTCTAAGGCATGTCAAGGAGTGTGACACATGCCAGAGGAACACGGGTGAACAGTCACGACTCACACCCCACCAGGTTGCTACGACCTCTACCTATCCCTGAGGGGAAATGGGAGAGTATATCGATGGACTTCATTATCCAGTTTCCCACAGTACAGGGCAAAGACTGCATTTACGTGGTGGTTGATAGGCTAACGAAGTTTGCACATTTCTTTGCCATCTTAGGCCGGTACTCGACGTCACAGGTGGACGAATTGTTTTTTAGGGTGGTGTTTCGGCTACGCGGTCTTCCGAAGGCCATTGTCAGTGACAGGGACAATAAGTTCATGGGGGGATTTTGGCATGAGCTATTTCGATTGGTGGGCACTGAGCTCACTCCGAGCACTAGTTACCACCCTCAGAGAAATGGGCAGACAAAGATAGTTTACAAATGGATGGAGGGTTACTTACGTAACTATGTGACAGGCCATCAACAAGTGTGGATACGATGGTTACATCTGGGAGAGTACTGATACAACACCACATACGACATGGCCGTAGGTATGTCCCCATTCCGAGCTCTATACAATTATGATGCATTGTCTTTTGCTGACGTGATGTTGGGAGACAACAAGGCCCCTAGGGCCAAGGATTGGATACAGGAGAGCCAAGACATTTTACGGGCTCTCAAGGACAACATGCAAAGAACCCAGAACCAGCAAAAACTTTATGCAGATAGGGGCAGAGTCGAGAGATAATTTGAGGTAGGGGACTTGGTCTTCTTGAGGCTTCAACTGTACAAGCAATCATCACTCAAGCAGAAGGGGGTCGAGAAGCTCAAACCTCGCTTTTATGGGTATGCAAAGTCACTCGCAGAGTTGGGGAGGTGGCATATGAGTTGGAGTTACCGCCGGGTAGTCAGATACACAACATTTTTCATGTATCTTGCTTGAAAAAGGCACTGGGACAGCAGGTGACAATAGTTGCCGAGTTACCTCCTACAGATGATGAGGGGCACTTAGTTCTGGACCCTGAGGCTATTTTGGATACTTGAGAGAGGCGTTTGAGGAACAGGATCATCAAAGAGTACCTGATCAGATGGAGGAGCCTAGAGATGAGGATGCCACTTGGGAAGGGGAGCAAATACTTCATCATCCTTCATTGCAGTTGCTTGAGGACAAGCAACGTTTTGGCAGGGAGGACTATGATATTCCCACTTAGCATTATTGTTAAGTGTAAATATCAATTTTGATAAATTTTGTCTTTATTCATGTTGACACTTAGGAAATGTGGGTTTAGAGGCCCCACATTGAATTTTGATTAAAAGCAAGCTCAAACATTAGAGGAGAAGGAGAAAATCGAGCTCCTAGTGGAGCGTGGGGGGCACACTTGGAGGATTTTAGCCCCATGGAGAATACACATGCCTTGGAAGGAAATTCGGTGGGAGGAAATCAAGGAGGGCCCACATGAGGGCGTTGGAGGTATCTTGACAAAAAGGAAGAGGAGGCACTCTTTTGATCGTTCAATCATCTATTCAAAATTCGTGTCTATGACATAGCACGCTTGAGTTGAAGCCAAGTCTGCAGTGTTGTTTAGCACACGAGTGTCTCCGAGCGGAGATCTCAGTCCTTGCTTTGGTGGATTTCGAGTGCCAGCACAAGGAGGGAGTTCCATCTTTTTCCAGTTGTTCCAGTAGTGGGTGCGAGTTTTGCGTGGAGGAGACTCAGCCAACAGCGCAGGGATTGTGCAGTGCTTGTAGGAGGTTCACTAGGGAGCTGAATTGTGAAGGGAGTTTGGGCTTGAGGTTTGAGGAGGAGTTCGGGAGAGCCTTTGCTTGGAGTTTGCAGCCATTTTTGGGAGCATTTGCAGCAGGATAGACAGGTGGGCCGAATTTCCCAATAGCAAAGCCATAGAGACAAAAGAGGGCTGAATTTCTGGGGTCAACCATAGTCCAATTCCTTTGTGGGTTATTCTGGGTATATTGAGGAGAGTCCGGGGTTAATTTTCCTGAAATTTTCTGAGCACTACAGGAGGCCTTAGCAGCAGAACTTATCACCCAACAGCATATTTCTGGGCAGTTCAGTGCAGAGCCAGGAGACATAGTAGCAGCGTACTTGAGCAGGGATTTCCTATTGTCATTTGGGCTTAGCTAGCATGCCTTGCCTTGAGCATGCCCAGGTGCACTCTTTCCAGCACCTAATTGTACCCTCTTCAGAATTTAATAAAATGGCTCAGCAACACAGTTTTGGTGCATTTCTGTGATCTGATTCGTGTGCTTAAATTTTGTGGCTTTTTGTCTGTTTGCTTTGCATATTTACTATAAATTTTCCCTAGGAATATTACAGTTGCTGCAATGCAGTTTGAGAGCCAAGTATGAGAAGGCCTACTCCCATGATCAACTAGAGTTGTGTTTATTGTATGCATCTGTTTGATGATTTGTATAAATGTTTTCGACATAACTCAATTTATGGTATCCTTAAACTTTTATAAATTGTTTGTAATCAATTTGCTCAAACACACCTGAAAACTGTTTTTCTACATTTTATGTTGATTGCTTGAGGTGTGCATTCCCAATGTCATGCTATCAAAGTATCTGAAAAGCACAGCTATTTATTTTGCATATTTATGGTTAAAGGACAAGTAAAAAACATAAGGGTTGGTCATTCCATACCCTTAAATGAAGTGTGGTGGGACTTTCTTTGTAGATGCTATTGGAGCAGCAAATTTAGATGGCAGATCTGCAAATAATTTTATGCATAGACACTCATTTGTTAGCTTGAGAATGTTTTTAAAAGTTGCTAAATAGCTTCTCTGGTTGTGAGCAGGGAGACCTAAGCAAGCCAGAGACAATTCCAGCCACTCTAGTTGGTATTCATACAATAATTGACTGTGCTACTGGCCGACCTGAAGAACCAATCCGAACTGTAAGTATTGGAATCTGCAGATGCATTTTCTTTTTCAGGGAGCTACCTTAAGGCAAAAATAATCCAGGAATGTATTTTGGAATCCTCTTTGAATGTGTAGAATGTTCTTTCTAGGGATGCTATGTTGCTTTTTTCCAAAACCTTCTCAACCCCCGCTATTTGTCAAGCATCTAAGGCTAAAGAGCAGCTTTGGTATGTTCTTCTCCTTTTTGGAAAGAAAAGGTCCTTTCATTTTTAGAAGGATAAGGAACTGCATTGTCAGCCTTCTGCAGAGCACAGTTCCAACTAATATCAATTTGGCACAAATCTGTCTATCCTTGAATTACAAGATGTTTGTCGTATGTCCTTCAACCTTTCTAATGGTCTATAGCATGGCACTAACAATTGATAACCTTGGCTTCTTAACCAAGTCTAAATTTCGAGGTGATTGGAGCAGCGAAGAACATAAAATCTGACAAGGCTTGCCTGAGACTATATGAGGTTAGTCTAAATAGTTGTCTATCCATCATGTTAAAGTGGGACAAAACCAATTGAACTTGAAAGTAAGTTGTACGCATAAATGGACCTGTAATCACAAATGAAGAAGCTCAAGACAACTAATGCATTATTGGTCTTGTAATGACAACCTATCTAACCACCAAGTAGCTATAATATGTTATGGTTGTTGGTATAAGCATGTGTGGAATGTATACAGATAACATCAGTTTCATTAATCATGATGCCCGTCTTATGAATTCTGCTGTCCTTTGCATCCTCGTAAACCATGAGCTGAATTGCAAGTATCTCAAATTTAATTAAAAATTTGGTGCAAATAAAAAATGGGTTGTTTCTTAGCCATTGGGATCATGGTTGCTTATGGATCTTCAAAGCATACCATCTTAAAAATAGGTGTTCTAGATTTTCCTATCTTTAACAAAGTTTAGTATGCAGTAAACATAATATATAAATTATACATTAAACTTCTTTTCAGATTCCTCCTCCCACTAATTTTTGACCAGTTACACTTGGTGGTGAAGAACTCCTTTTATATTTCTGTTCACCATTCATTATTTTCCCATGTAGATATTTTTATGGTTCTGTCACCTGTTTGCTGTGCAATCTTTTCCCATGTAGATACCTTTGATTCCTTTCTATCAAAGGACTGCAATATCATCTGGCACTCTTCAATCAGATTGAAAGGATCTGCATTCTCAATTATATGATTGCCCCTCACTACTTCCATAACTAGCTTCACGTTTCCTTACAGTATTAGGTTGGCCACCTCATGATCTGTTGTGTCATGCCCCTTCTCAAACACATTAGTAACAGGGTGCTGCTACATAATTTTGCACATTTTTGACTAAGGAAGAGGGTCCCACACTTTCAACTTAGGGACTTAGGGGCCAAATCGACTTTATTTAGCTGCTAGTGGAATGTGGGGGCCACCCACATAGGAGTTCGAATTAACCATTCGATATGCTTGGAGGGAAAATCGAATGGGTGGATGGAGGGGCCCACATGAGGCTAAGGGGGCCCAAGGAGTTATAAAGAGAGATCAACTCTCATTTTGTTTTCATCTTGATCATTTGCAAACAAACACACCTTTCTACGCTCTGCTACTTAGTGAGCTACTGGTTGTTTAGCCATGAATCTTCCAAGTGGGAGATTCAACCTCTTCTTCGGGGGACCATCTGTGCCCACCCTAGGAAGGATGTTCCAGAGGGATTTCAGAGAGTTCAACACAGTCACACACTTCAGCTAGCCATGCAGAGCAGGGGACTGTGTATTTCCTGGGCAACCGGAAACATGCAAGAGAAGTTAGAGCCAGCAGGGAGGTCCATAGCTTGTTGGGAGTTCCGGGAGCTGGGGAGGCTGTTTTTTGGGGGCATTTTCACTGGGTTTTTCAGCCAGCTAGGCCGGGGTATCAGCAGTACGAATTTTTGGGCAAAGGGATTGCACAGAGGCCTCTAAAACAATTTCGTAGTGCTTGGGAGAGCAATCATCTTGGCCAAGAACCATCCGTGGAGAAAGGAGCTAGCTAGCACAGGTGAATCCAACATTCTAGTGGAGTTTTCAGAGGGATTTGTGTTGAAGTTTCTAAGTCTACTTAGTTAGAAACTCTCCATGCACTTTATCTGATCTATTCCTACCTACTTGTTCCATTACTTAACAAGTTATTTACAATGTAAATACTGAAAATAAACACTAGTGCATGCTCAACATATTACAGATCAAAAACTGAAGGAAACAGAAACAATCACACCATATGACATCGTTATTTTTGGACCAATGTCCCCGAAAAAACCCAATGTGGGAAAATTGGTGCAACTATCTAAGGGTTTTCTTATTAAGAAATATCAGAGTACAATCTGGGTGCTGAAACTAGCCTACCCAAAAAAGAATTTCCTTGGCAATAATACCTCTTAGTTTGAGACAAATTTGTCGGCTGAAACCCCGGATAATCCTTCTGGCAGCTCCTCAGCTACAATTTGCCCCAGAAACCCCAGCGTTAGCCTTCCTGGACTACATCAACCCCTCTTTTCCTAGCGTTGGCCCTGCGTCACCCCGGATGGGTCTGCGTCAGCAACGCTGGACTCCCTGAAGCTCTGCGCAGCTCCTGACTACCTCTGCGTGGCCCTGCGTGAGCTCTGGCTGCTACTGCATCACTCTCCCTAGCTACTGCGCTGCTCTCTCGACACTATCGCTGCCTCTTTGTATTCAACGCCCCTCAACTGCAACTCCCAATCACTAATTCTCTCTTAGCAAACACTGCTCTAGAGAATAGAATGACTGGTCACTCTGGTGTCCTCTCCAAGTGACCCTCAAGCCTCCTCTTATACTTTTCTCGTTGACATATCAACGACTGAGATTAAGTCCCTAATCAA
>APFE030631455.1:469691-503675 GCA_000404065.3 Pinus taeda | reverse complement strand
GACTTAGGGACTCCATTAAAAATATTAATTATTTTAATATCTCCTGAACTGTTTAGAATTTGCCCAAACCCTTTCTGAGTATTGAAGATCTCATGTGCCCCTACCTCTCCATGAAATTTCGTGGCTAGAGCACATCCGATGCTACCCCAAATCAACACTCCCTCTTAGCGAGGACTGTGCTCTAGAAATACTCCTCACTGAGTATTACTCTGATCATCCGGCATCGGTCCCTATGCTGATGCTAGGCCTGCTCCCCACCATCCTCTGCACTACTGTATCTTGCAGTGTTTTACAACCCGGCCGAGTCAGAACCAACCCGGCCGAGTCGTTCCGGGTCGATGGCTTGGGAACTGACTCGGTCCAAAAAACGGAACGGTCGGCCGAGTCAGCAATGACCCGGCCGAGTTACTCAATGACTCGGCCGACCCGGCCGGGTCCGCTAAAAAACGGCCGGGTCACTGGTTCATCAAGTTTTTTGTACTGAAGAAAATCTAAATCAACCACGACTGAACCATCTCTAAATTTTGGAACAATATTGCCTGGCAATTCTGTCTGGAAGAACAGATTTATCTGTAGATGACTCAGTAGATTCCCGAGGTAACATGTATCTGATTTGTTTTATATCTCGAGGACTGACTAACTGAAGGCATTCAGCACAATGAATATGTTGACCCAAATTTTCTAGAACGGAAGTACCTAATCTTTGATAGCTCACAATGGGTACTTGATTGGATGTACGAGAAGAGGCTCTATTGGTTGCATTACAATATTTGCAATCAAATGATGGAGCCAGTCTATGACTTTTTCCCATCAAACAGAGATTTTAGAAAAAGAAAAGATATTTTCATAAACAAAAATATTCTGCTCCTCGTCACAGCGCTTGTTTCATTTGTGGCAAGAAAAGGCATTGGGCTAACAAGTGTCCTTCTAAGAAATCTAAGATGCAGCCAAAATTGTTTGATATTTTCACTACTTTTCATGATCCAGAAAAATAGGAACCAGTCTCCGAACCTGATGGTGAATATATTTCAATAACAGAAAGTTTTTCCTGTAATTGATGCTTTACATAATACTTCTTTTGATACTAGTTCCTCTGTAGATGATCAAGATATCTTATCTTCTATTAAGATGTTTTCTTTTATCCAGTCAGAGAATCTAAAAGCTAAGATTGACGATTTACAAGCCAAACTCGCTAAGTAGTACTTTTGTTGTAAACTTGTAGTCTTGTAGAGGCCATTTCTAGCCTCCTTGGTTATGTGTTTTTTGTTTTGAGTCTTTGATCATGTATGACAGTTGACTATGTATTGCCATTGGGTACCATTTTGATATAATGAATTGGTTCATGAGCCTACTTTGATCATATGTTGTCTTCCATCTATATTATAATGCTGTGTGTTTGGAAACATGAATGAAAATCTTTAAAATTATGTTTAAAATCTTCAAAATTATGTTTTTTTTATCAAAAAACTAAATATTTAATGTATTTTTTACAACGACCGAGTCATTGAAAACGAGTCAGCCGAGTCATTACCGTTTCGGAGTCGGAGTCGGAGTCATTGCTCGGCCGAGTCGGGGTCGGAGTCGGAGTCTTAAAACATTGGTATCTTGTACTGCTGCCCATGGTTCTACCACTGCCACTGCTGCATCTGTACGACAGCTCCCTCTGCATCTGTGCTGCTGCTGGTCCTTTCTCCCAGCACTTCATCAGCGTTGCACCTCCTCTCATCATGTTGCATCGTGCTGCCCACTGCTGCACTACAACTCAATTACTGAGAAGTAAGTAACTGATCTCCCAACTCTGACCTCTTTGTTGGGCTAGAGACCCTCTGATGCTGAAGCTCCCTATCTGACCTCTGTGCTGCTGCAACAACTCCTTGCATCTCGCATCGTTGCACACCTCTTTGTGCCATCCTGCACTGATGCAACATTCCTGTGCCTCTCGCACTGCTGCAACCTGCTAGCCCTGCGTTGTCTCGGGACTCCTGCACTGTAGCTCTCTCTGTCGCTCCATCCACATCCGTCTCTACTCAACTTAGCGAGTCTTGCTACTCCTCTTCGGGGCTCCCATAGCAAGGTCTAATCCAAGAGGCTGGGTACCTCGAGGATCCTGCCCCTCGTCCCCTGTAGTCCATTTGACTACAGCTCGATGTCTGCCCACTTCTGCTCAAGTGGTGCGTGTGCACTCATGGCACAATCATCGTCTGTCAAAACTTCCTTCTCTGCCCTTGCTGGCGCTGCCTTAGTCTTGGAAGACTCTCCCTTAATCTGCTTCCTTGGACACTGGGTCGCATAATGACCCAGCTCCCCACAGTGGAAGCTCTTGATCTTGGAGAGATCCTTCTTCTTCCCCTTCTCCTGCTTTCCCTCAGATGCTAGGGCAACATCTTCCTCCTCGTGCTTGACTTTGATCCCCTTGCTGTTGCTACCCTTCTTCGACTGTCGTTTGATCTCTTCTTGGCAAAGAGCAGCCCACGTCGCATCCCAAGGTGGAAGTGTCCCTCTGCCCAGTATACTCTGGACAAATACCTCCCAGTCTTCTAAGACTGCATTCAGGGCTGTCCTCACCATTAATTCCTGATCCGGCATGGCTTCTATAGCAGTCAATTGATCTTGGATCTCGTTTAGTCCTCCGAGGAAGGTGTCAATCGGTTCTCCCTTCATCTGATACGACTTCAACTGATTCTCTAGTAACATTCTTCTTTGCACAGAAGTATGTTGGTACAATTCCTTGAGGGCCTCCCACATCTCATACACTGTTTCCTTCTCAGCAATGGTGGTGCTACATGGTCCTTGACCTCGTCAAGGATGATGCTCTTGGCCCTTTTCATTGCCTCCTCATACTTTTTGTTATCATTGGGGTCGACTGGATAGCTATAACCTTCAAGGTGAAGTTCTCGAGACGATTTCTGTCAAGTACGGATAAAATTCTGGCCTTCCAGACTACGAAGTTCGATGCTCCGTCCAGTCTATCCTGGTCTCTTACTTCATGTAGTGCCATGATACTCTTCTACTTCCCTACTGGAAGTTCTCTGTTCGACTCCTCCGAGTTTGTACTTCCCGTCTAGAAGTTCTCTTTTGGATTCCCTCTGAGTCTCGATTTCCCTCCTGGAAATCCTTCTGTTGCTGTCGAGATGCCCCCTACTCTGATCCTTTTGTGCCACTGCACCACTTATCCGGGTTCCTCGGCTAGAAACCCTCAGTAGCAACTCCCTCCTCTTGGCCTTGCTTTGTCAGGTGCTGTTCTGACTACAGTACCTCACCAGCTCCACTTTGCAATATTCCCACAGCCTTCTAAACCCCAACAACCTGAAGGTGAGAGCTCCTAGGCTCTGCGCAATCCCAACACTAGCAACCCAACCTCCTCAGCCAACTGCGTCAGCCCTCCTAGCTTCTGGGTGGCTCTGCGTGAGGCTCCCTTTGCCTTCCTTAGCCACTGCGTTGCCTCTTCCCGGCTCGCCCTTGATGACGCAAGCACTACGTCACCCTTCCCTTGTTGCTGCTCTGCTAGAAACAACTTCTGTCACCTCGGGACAACTGTTTTCTGCTGCTATTGCTCCACTCGGCTGATGTTCTCAGTCCTCCTATGATCTGCAATCACCCTCTGATACCATGTTGAAGTTTCTAAGTCTACTTAGAAACCCTCCATGCACTTTATCTGATCTATTCCTACCTACTTGTTCCATTACTTAACAAGTTATTTACAATGTAAATACTGAAAATAAGTGCTAGTGCATGCTCAACATATTACAGATCAACAATTGAAGGAAACAGAAACAATCACACCATATGACACCGTTATTTTTGGACTAGTGCCCAAGAAAAACCCAATGTGGGAAAACGAGTGCAGCTATCTAAGGGTTTTCTTATTAAGAAATATCAGAGTACAATCTGGGTGCCGAAACTAGACTACCCATCAGAGAATTTCCTTGGCAGTAATACCTCTTAGTTTGAGACAAATTTCTCGGCTGAAACCCTGGATAATCCTTGTGGCAGCTCCTCAGCTACAATTTTCCCCAGAAACCCCAGTGTCAGCGTTCCTGGACTGCAACAGCCCCTCTCTACCCAGCGCTATCCCTGCGTCACCCCGGATGGGTTTGCGTCAGCCTTAGGAGGCCCCACGTCAGTCTTCTGGCCCTTTGCGTCAGCGACGCTGGACTCTTTGAAGCTTTGCACAGATCCCAGCTACCTCTGCGTGGCCTTGCGTGAGCTTTGGCTGCTATTGCGTCACTCTCCCCAGCTACTACGCTTCTCTCCCAGCACTATATCTGATTCTCTACCTCTCTATCTCTCTGTACTCAATGCCCCTCAGCTGCAACTCCCGATCACTAATTCTATCTCTCTTAGCAAACCTCGCTCTAGAGAATAAAATCACTGATCACTCTGGTGTCCTCTCCAAGTGACCCTCAATCCTCCTCTTATACTTTTCTCGTTGACATATCAACGACCCAGATTAAGTCCCTAATCAACGGCTAAGATTAGATCTGGCTTGATCCATGTCTTTTGGACCATTCACTCTAACACAGTTTCATATTAATACACATTAATATTTTATTTTCCCTAAGTTTAGACTTAGGGACTCCATTAAAAATATTAATTATTTTAATATCTCCTGAACTGTTTAGAATCTGCCTAGACCCTTTCTGGGTATTGAAGATCTCATATGCCCCAACCTCTCCACTAAATTTCGTGGCTAGAGCACATCCGATGCTACCCCAAATCAACAATTTGCAGGTTGTTTCTTGCAAGTCGAATTTGGCAGCAACAACTGGGAAGAGGCTCCAAGGAGGTCGAAAATCCAAAGTCAAAACCAAAGAAATTCCCTTCTGGGTTTTGTCCAAGGAGTCCGGGGTTGAAAGGATATAATTTTCTGGGCAGTTTTTGGGCACCTTCCAGCAGGTCGAAGTTTAATAGGGCAACAGTTTACTGGAATGGTGTAGCAACTGGGCAGCCTTTAGCTCAGCTATTTCTCACCCGGGTTTTGTCAAGCTTGTCCTTGGGACAAGCCCAGGTGCACCATTCCAATTTTATATTGTACCTGGCACTCTTATTTTATAATATATGGCTCTGCGGTCCTAGATTTACAGTGTTTTCATGGATGTCTAATGCATGTTTTTAATTTTATGTTGTTGCACTATTTATTTGTTTAAATATCACTCATATTCCTACTTAGGAGCATTACAGTGGTATCAAAGCATGATCTTGGCTCAACTGTGGGTAACTGGTAAGATAATGGGAGATTTGGGCATGTATGCACAATGACGAGTTACTTCGTACACTACCCATGGCTCAAGGGAGATTCAGTATGCAAGAATTCTAGGGTGGAATGCGCTAGAGCGATGAGAGGTTGGCTTAGTTGAGGAAGGTGTTAGACCAGATCCAACCTTGTCCTTACATGCACAAGCCGTGGGAGTACAACCATCTACACTATGTGGGGAAAGTTGACAGAATCAAAGCACTAGATTTCCTGAAAAGGAGCAAGCAGGGCAGAGACAGTTAGAGGATGAGTCAAGGAAATGATTTTGCTGGTGAAGACCTGGTCTTAGACATTAGGGGCTTGAGGAGGAGATTGAACATGAGGTAGAGGACACGCGGGAGTGTGAGGATCACATTGGTATAGCTAGTGTGGCATAAGAGTCACCATTGTTGGAGGCCTCTTTGATATCACCAGTTGAAACCTTGGGGGAGAAAGTAGAGCATACACCCATAAGACCATCCATTGATGAGGTGCCAGGAGACACAGACATGTCCACCGTTGAGAAGGTGACATCCGTTGTTGAGATATCCAGGGTCGTGACCGTTTTCAGGTGATAGCAGCACAGGACAGGATGGTGAGGTGCCGAGAGACATCACCACCTTTGATGAGGAGCCGATAGGTATAGAGGCACTGTAACGACCTATCTATAAATATAAAGAACGCAAGAATAATAGCAGGCATACGGTGCATGCATATGATAGCTACATATGCATGTGTCACATACCTCGCACTAATATTTATATATTAAATTAACTATAAGTAGCAAATATCATGACACTTCTTCGAATAGAGGTTCTACTTATCCATCAACACCCTTATTGCTTAATGTATCATGATTAATGGGTAAAAACTAAAAGAGGGCTATATAAATTACATATTTAAGATTATTAATAAAAATTATATTAATAAATTAATAAATTGATTAAAATATATATATATATATATAAGAATTAATTAAAGGGGTACTTAGTATAATGTTTTAATCTTAATATTAAAAGTACTTTAATCATAAAGAAAAATAATTAATCAAACTATAAATGAAATAAACATTCACGTAACCATAACAGAGATATGTGATACGTGACATGGGAGGTGTCACGAGAAGGTTGAACAATGGTCTACTGGTGGAAGAGCGGCCACCGCCAGGAAATCAGATAAAACCACCGAACAAAAATTTAGAAGGGGACCGGGAGGAAGGTAAAGAACGAAAGAACTGAAGGAGGAGGAGGATCATAAACTGAAATTATCCACAGGAAGGAAGAGCGCAGATTGTTCTGAGGTTTTGGGCACAGGGGAACAGTCTGCTTCGACTCAGAAGCTTATTGGATTGAGTAGCTAGGTTCTGCTCAGTTTGGCTGGGTGGATTTGGTTTTTTGGTAACCGTAGCAGAGCAGCGGGAGACATTAGCAACCGTAAGTGCACAGATAAGTACCTTCATTAATTCTGTTAGTTAATTCTGCAATTTTTTTTTTTGAAGAAATTAGTTACAGGTTCATGAATCTGCTTTCATGGCCCTTACAGGCACCTAGATGTATGATAGAGTTGCGAGATGACAACCACCTACAACAACATGGAGAGCACATAGAGCGGCGTGAGCTAGTCATGGAGGGGCAGTTCGTGACTCATGTTGAGCGCATGGTGGAGGAGGACGAGCAATCTTGTTTGGGGCCCACCACTAGCTTAGAGATGTTAGATGCACATACCGTTAATAGACTTGCAGTACTTCCAAATAATAGCTCTCTCTGGGCTTATATAGATGGGGCTTGCAACATTGCTAGACTACCTTTGCACCATAGAGAGAGAGATGCAGAGACTCCCCGACAAATTTTATGTGTTGACCAAGATGGTGAGTTGAGGCGACGTGAGTTGCGCAGGGTGCAACACTCGCAAGATGGAGGGCTTGTTCTATGTGCTAGAGTTTGTGCATTTGATCCCTCTATTTGGGTTGGATGGTGAGAGATTCTGAGTTGGTATCTAGTGGAGTACAATATCAACATCTACAGATTATCCGCTGAAAGAAAACAAGCACACAAGTGACACCATTATTTTTGGATAAATGTCCCCGGAAAAACCCAATCCAGGAAAATCGGTGCAGCTATTCAGAGGGTTATATTATTATGCAATTTATCTGAGTACAACTAGGTGCCTAAATCACTCACCCGATAGAGAAAAATATATGGCAGCAACACCTCTATACCCAGAAACACGTATTCAGAAAACTTGTCCCACGAAACCCTCTCTGGCACAACTGAAGCTCAACGCTCGCCCTTCTGGCCACTGTGTCAGCCTCCTGTTGACCTGCGTCAGTGCCAGAACCCTCTACGTTAACGTTTTGAGGCACTGTGCAGCCTCTAGGAGCCTTTGTGTCACTCCCTCTGCCCTTTGCGTGGATGATGTAGTCTCTCTGGGCTCTACGTAGCCTGGACTGACTCCTGCTCTCGCTCTCTCCTCTTCTGTGCTGGTCTCCTAGTATTGTCCTTTTCTCTCTACCTCGTACTCATTGCCCCTCGCTGTTGATCACTGATTCAACTTTTCTTAGCAACCCCACTCTAGTAAAATGAATGACTGATCACTGATTCACCTTTTCTTAGCAACCCCACTCTGGTGTGTTCTCCAACTCACCCTCAAGCCTTCTCTTATACTTTTCTTGTTGGTCCATTAACGACCAAGATTAAATCTCTAATCAATGGCTAAGATTAGATTTGGCTTGATCCATGACTTTTGAAACCTTCTAACCCAGTTTTATATTAATACCCATTAATATTTTATTTTTCCAAAGTTTAGACTTAGGAACTCCATTAAAAATATTAATTATTTTAGTATCTCCCAAACCAGTTAGAATCTGCCCAAACCATTTCTGGGTCTTGGAGATTTCATGTGCTTTAGTCTCTCCACCAATTTTCATGGCTAGAGCACATCCGATGCTACCCCAAAGCAACACTCTCTCCTAGAGAGGACTGTGCTCTAGTAATACTCCACACTAAGCATCACCCTGATTATCCGGCATCGGTCCTTGTGCTAATGCTAGGCCTACGCACCCAATAGCCTCTGCATTGATGCATCTTGTACTGCTACCCATGGCCTTGCCACAGCCACTGCTGCATCCGTATGGTAGCTCCGTCTGCATCCGTGTTGCTGTTGGTCCACCCTCCCAACACTGCATCTGCACTGCAACCCCCTCTCATCATGTTGCCTCGTGCTATTGCATGCTGCTACTGCACTGCAAGTCAGCTACTGAGAAGCAAGTAACTGATCCACCCAACTTCTGACATTCCTGTCAGGCTAGAAACACTCTGGATGCTAAAGCTCCCTCTGTCGCTAACAAGTGCTCCCTCTACTGACCTCTACACTGCATCTCGCATCTCTCTGGATGCTAAAGCTCCCTGCATCTCGCATCGTTGCACACTTCTTTGTGCCATCCTGCACTGGTGCAACATTCCTGTGCCTCTCGCACTGTTGCAGCCTGCTAGCCTCACGCTGCCCAGGGACTCCTGCACTGTAGCACTCTCTGTTGCTTCATCTGCATCCGTCTCTACCGACATCTGTCAGTCCTACTGCTCCTCTTTGGGGCTCCTGTAGCCAGGTATAATCCACGAGGTGGGTACCTCAAGGATCTTGCCCCTCATCCCCTGTAGTCCTCTTGACTACAGCTTGATGTCTCCCCACTTCTTCTCTAGTGGGACATGAGCACTCATGGCACAATCGTCATCCTCCTCGACTTCTTTCTACGCCTTCGCTGGCACTGCCTTCGAGTCCGAAGCCTCTCCCTTACTCTTCTTCCTAGGACACTGGTTCGCAAAATAACTGAATCCCCACAATGGAAGCACTTGACCTTGGAAAGGTCCTTCTTTCTCTTCTCCTGCTTTCCCGCAGATGCTAGAGCCGCATCCTCTTCTTCCTCCTTCTTGACTCTGACCCCTTTGCTACTACTCCCTGCCATGGTTAGTCGTTTGATCTCTTCTTGACGAACAACTGCCCACAGTTCTTCCCAATCTAGAAGACTCGTCCCGCCCAGTATGCTTTGAACAAATACCTCCCAGTCCTCGGAAACTGCGTTCAGTGCAGTCCTCACCATCAATTCCTCATCCGGCGTGGCCCCTATGGAAGTTAGTTGGTCACGGATCTCCTTCAACCGATTGAGGAAGACATCTATCTGCTCTCCCTTCTGCATCTAGTATGCCCTTAATTGATTCTCCCGTAGCATCTTTCTCTGCACGGAAATATGTTGGTACAATGTCTTCAAGGCATCCCACATCTCCTTTGTCGTTTCCTTCTCGAAAATATGTGGCACCACATGATCCTTGACCCCATCAAGGATGATGCACTTAGCCTTAGCCATTGCCTCCTGGTACCTTTCATTAGCTACCGGGTCAATTGGGATAGCTATCACTCTCGAGACGAAGCCCTTGAGGCGATGTCTATCTAGAATGGACAAGATCTTGGCCTTCCAGACCACAAAGTTGGACATTCCGTCCAACCTATCCTGATCTCTCAGCCCACACTCCCGATCGTCTGTGCAACTGCAACACTGATCCGGATTCCTTAGCTAGAAATTTGCCTCGGTAGCAACTCCCTCCACCTTGGTCTTGCCCTGTTAGATACTGTTCTGACCACAGTACCCCACCAGTTTCGCTCCGCAAACTACCCACAACCTCCTATGCCCCAACAATTGAAGGATTGAGCCACTTGGCTCTGCGCAAACCTGACACCAAAAAATCAGCTCCCTCAGTGAACTGCGTTAGCCCTTCAAGCATTTACGTGGCTCTATGTGAGCCTAATTCTGCCTCCTTCAGCATTTGCATTGGCCTTTCTCTGGCCCAGACTGATGACGTAGTCCATCTGTGTCACTCCTTCCTCTGTTGCCTTCTGCAAGGATCAACTCTGTCACTCGGGATAGCTGAATCTGCTGCAAATGCTCTGCATGGCTGATGCCTTCAATTTTCCCAGTGATCTGCAACCACGCTCTAATACCATGTTGGAATTTCTAAGTCTAACTCGTTAGAAATTCTTCCTGTACTATCTGGTTTATTTCACCTACTTGTTTAATTACTTAACAAGCTATTTACCATGTAAATATTGAAAATAAACACAAGTATAGTATCAACATCTACAGATCATTAACTGAATGAAAACAAGCACACAAGTGACATCGTTATTTTTGGACATATGTCCCCGGAAAAACCCAATGTGGGAAAACCGGTGCAACTATTTTGAGGCTTATATTATTATGCAGTTTATCTGAGTACAACTAGGTGTCTAAACTGGCTCACCCGACAGAGAAAAACATATGGCAACAATACCTTTATATCTGGAAACAGGTATTTAGAAAACCTGTCCCACGAAACCCTCTCCAACACAACTGAATCTCAGCACTGGCCCTTCTGGTCATTGCGTCAGCCTCCTGCTAACCTGTGTCAGCCCTAAAACCCTCTGCGTCAGCCTTCTGAGGCATTGCGCAGCCTATGGGAGCCTCTGCATCACTCCTTCTGCCCTCTGTGTGGATGACGCAGTCTCTCTGGGTTCTGCGCTGCCTCTGCTGGGCTCTGTGTAGCCTGCACTGGTTGCTGCTCTCACTCTCTCCACTTCTGTGCTAGTCTCCCAGTATTGTCCTTGCCTCTCTGCCTCGTACTCATTGCCCCTCGTTGTTGATCACTGATTCAAATTTGCTTAGCAAACCCACTCTAGCAAAATGAATGACTGATTACTCTAGTGTGTTCTCCAACTGACCCTCAAGCTTCCTCTTATACTTTTCTTGTTGGTCCATCAATGGCCGAGATTAAATCTCTAATCAATGACTAAGATTAGATTTGGCTTGACCCATGACTTTTGGAACCTTTTAACCCACTTTTATATTAATACCCATTAATATTTTATTTCTCCAAATTTTAGACTTAGGAGCTCTATTAAAAATATTAATTATTTTAATATCTCCCAAACCGGTTAGAATCTGCCCAAACTATTTCTGGGTCTTGGAGATCTCATGTGCTTTAGCCTCTCCACCAATTTTCATGGCTAGAGCACATCTGATGCTACCCCAAATCAACAATAGCATGGTTGATTGTCGAGGTAGCATATATTCCACCCCTAGGCTCACACTTGGGGAGGTGACCGAGAGGGAGTTGTATGGTGTTTTTCCATCTCAACAACTTGAGACATTAGGTGAGCATGAGGTGCGAGGGATGTTGGAATTTCTAAGTCTATCTGTTAGAAATCCTTCATGTACTTTATGATTTATTTCTTCCTACTTGTTCTGTTAATTAACAAGTTATTTACCATGTAAATACTGAAAATAAATACAAGTACATGTTGAACACATACAGATCATCCACTGAAGGAAAAACAAGCATACAAGTGACACCGTTATTTTCGATTAATGTCCCCGGAAAAACCCAATGCGGGAAAACTGGTGCGGCTATCTGAGGGTTTTATTATTAAGCAATTTCAGAATACAATTTGGGTGCCAGAAATGGCTCATCCAACAGAGAATGCTCTCGAAAGTAGTACCTCTTAGTCGGAGACAGATATTCCGGCTAAAAACCCCGGATGCAGAATCCCACAGCTCTCAGCTCCAATCTGCCGCACGAAATCTCTAGTGTTTGCCTCTAGGGACTGTGTCAGCCTCTCTGGCCCAACGTCAACCAAACTAGCCCTACGTCAGCCTCTAGAGCCTCTGCGTCACCCATCCTAGCTCTCCTCAAGCACTGCGCAGCTCCTGGTTACGTCTGTGTGGCTTTTGGCTGCCTCTAGCTGGCTCTGCGTCCCTCTCTCCTGGCTTCTGCGCTGATGCTTCCGGTACCCTCTTTGCCTGTCTGCTACTGTATTCACTGCCCCTCAGCTGCAACTCTGATCACTCCTTCGATTTCCTCAGTAAGCCCTGACCCAGAAAATCGAATTCTTAATCAACTCGGTGTGTTTTGCAAGTGACCCTCAAGCCTCCTCTTACACTTTTTTCGTTAACAATTCAACGATCGAGATTAAGTCCCTAATCAACGACTAAGATTAACTCTGGCTTGATCCATGACTTTTGGACCCTTCTAACATAGTTTTATATTAATTCAAATTAATATTTTACTTTCCCTAAGTTTAGACTTAGGGACTCCATTAAAAATATTAATTATTTTAATGTCTCCCAAACTGTTTAGAATCTGCCGAAACCATTTCTGGATATTGGAGATCTCATGTGCTTTAGCCTCTCCACCAATTTCTGTGGCTAGAGCACATCTGATGCTACCCCAAATCAACACTCCCTCTTAGCAAGGACTGTGCTCTAGTAATACTCTTTGCTGAGCATCACCCTGATCATCCGACATCGGTCCTAGTGCTGATGCTAGGCCTGCTGCCCAACATCCTTTGTACTGCTACGTCATGTACTGCTACCCATGGCCCTGCTACTGCCACTGCTGCATCTGTACAACATTCCCTCTCATCATGCTGCATTGTGTTGCTCATAGCACTGCCACTGCTAACTGCTGCAGTGCAACTCAGCTATTGAGAAGTAAGTAACTGATCTCCCAACTCTGACATCTCCGTCAGGCGAGAGACACCCACGATGCTGAAACTCCTTCTGTCGCTGACAAGTGCTCCCTCTTTGACCTCTTCGTTGTTGCAACAACTCCATGCATCTCGCACTGCTGCCTCATGCTGTCTTGGGACTCCTGCACTGTAGCTCCCTCTGTTGCTCCATCTGCATCCGTCTCTACTGACATCTGCCAATACTGCTACTCCTCTTTGGGGCTCCCGTAGCAAGGTATAATCCAAGAGGCTGAGTACCTCGAGGATCCAGCCCCTCATCGCCTGTAGTCCATCTGACTACAGTTCAATGTCTCCCCACTTCCTCTCAAGTGGCGTGTGAGCACTCATGGCACAGTGATCATCTATCTCCACTTCCTTCTTCGCCCTTGCTGGTGCAGCCTTGGTCTCAGAAGCCTCTCCCTTGCTCTTCTTCCTTGGACACTGGCTCACATAGTGACCCAATTCCCCACAGTGGAAGCATTTGACCTTGGAGAGGTCCTTCTTCTTCCGTTTCTCCTGCTTTTCCATCAAATGCTATGGCAACATCCTCCTCTTCCTCTTTCTTGATTCTGACCCCCTTGCTGCTGCTTCTTGCCTTGGTCAGCCTTCTGATCTTTTTTTGGCAAAGAGTCGCCCACAGTTCCTCCCAATCTGGAAGGGTCGACTTGCCCAGTATGCTTTGGATAAACACCTCCTAGTCTTCTGAGACTGCATTCAAGGCTGTCCTCACCATCAATTCTTGATTCGGCGTGGCCCCTATGGAAGTCAAATGATCCCGGATCTCCTTCAATCGACCGAGGAAGGTGTCGATCTGTTCTCTCTTCTGCATCTAGTACCGCAACTGATTTTCTAGTAGCATCTTTCTTTGCACGGAAGTATGCTGATACAATTTTGTCATGGCCTCCCACATCACATTTGCCATTTCCTTTTCGGCAATATGTAGTACTACATGGTCCTTGACCCCGTCAAGGATGATGCTCTTGGCCCTCGCCATTGCCTCCTCGTACTTATCATTCTCAATTAGGTCAACTGAGATCACTATCATCTTCAAGGTGAAATGCTATGGATAATATCAGAGGTTGGAGTTTTGAGAACCCCTTTGAAATTGCTTTTAGAAAAAGAAGGGCTTCTGATACAGACTGACACATGGTCGTGAGAGATCCAAAGAACCTAGAGTGGAGAGAAGATTTAGCACCTAAGTGCTATGAACCATATCGAGATGTGAATATCAGAACTCCTGTGCAATTTCTTTTTGAAAAAACTCCGATGAGAGGGGCTTCCAATGTGTTGTTGGCGTTTGGTTTCGAGGGCCCAAAGAACCAAGGGCATGGACCAAGGCCGAGCACCCAAGTGCTATGGAGCTCATCGAGAGAGGGAGACATCGTAACTTTGTTTTAATTTCAAATTCGAAGAATTTCCGATGAAAAGAGCTTCGATGTGTTGATGGATCATGGTTGTGGGAGACTTAAAGGAACCAAGGGTGGAAGATATATTACAAAGGGAGATAGGCTCCGGACAAGAGCCCAAAGGCTTTAGAACTCAAGCGTTGAGCCTACGGTCACAACACCTGGTCCTATAGCGGAGAAACGGTAAGGGGGCTAAGCAAAAACGAGCTAGGGGCATTAGAACTTTTTGTTTTCGTAACATTTATTTTAAATAGAGTTACAATGGACGAAGGCTTCAACACTGCAACCCCTAAGCGTTATATTGGTGTTCACAGGCAGTGGTTCTATGGTGTATGAACAATAAGGAGCTAAGCACATAGGGGATAAAGGCATCAGAACTGTGTTTTCGTAACGTCATTTTAAATAAAGTTACGATGCATTTCAGCTTCGAAATTGCACTATGGAAATGTTAAGAGATGTATTGGGCTCTAATAATGTACCACAAAGGTAATAAAGGGGTGGATGGGTCGGCAGCTATGTCACGGGGCACCTTCAATGCCACCACACCTGATCACGACTAGCTCCAAGAGGGGAAATGTAATGTTCCTTTTTCTGGTGTTCCTTATGACATGGTTAGGATGGACTTTCCGAGTTGGGGGAAGACAAGTCATAGGTGCAGGTTGGTGTCATCAGTGGGCCCAGGGGCTTTTGGAGGGGTTTTGAGGAGTTTCTATGAGGTCCGATGGCATTCGCTTGGTATATTACATCATCCACACAGTTTGCCTTTCGTTCTGGTGCATTCTGACAACTTTCAAAAAATAGAGTTATTATTGGGCCTGACTCAATTAATTATGCTTAAGGTGGCATTTCAGGAGGAATACTGACAAAACACCTTAGTGTAATAGCTCATTGGAATTGGAATGAGAAGGTCTACAGGATGGGATGGTCAGATGTTAGTTTCAGTGACCTGAGGAGACATGGTGGCCAATCTACCTTTTTCCCGCATAAAAAATAATATTTTAATTGAAATAAAAGAGGGAAAAGTGCTCCATGATTAAAATAATAATAAAATAGGAGGTTCTAGAAGGGTCCATCAGATCTATAAAAGAGGAGGAGGCCATTGGAGGACATCTTGGATTTGACATTTTTTCTTGTATGAGAGGTTGAGAACTCAGTTCTCTACTTCATTGGTAGCCCTAGGACAGAAACCCTCGGGTATGTCGTGGAGTGTTGGACGAAAACCCAACTCTCTTTGAGGAGACTTCATCTAGGATTTCATAGAGCTTCAAGGATATTGGAGTGAGGATCATTCAGGTCCTCAATTGTGCTTCATCTTCTTTCAGTTGATTCAGTGGCAGCTGTTGTTGGAGGGAGAGTGCAGTGGTTGTGGAGTTTTGAGAGACCAGGATTAGCATATCAACAGAATATTTGGAGGTCCATTCAGCTATCATCTTTCCTATTTTGTCTCACATATTTCCATTTGCACTCTGCATGCTATATTATAAGAAATGAAGCTGCGACATTTCTTACGCTGCATTTTTTGATGTTATTTGAGTTTCTGGGTTTACTTCTACAAATTGTCAATGTATTTGCCATGCTTGTATAATTTCTGAGTTGCTATTTAGTGTTGCATTTTTGGGGCAATTTCGTGGGTTTTTGACGAAAATGTCGACATAAAACTTTATAGAGAAAATTCACAGGAAAATACCACAAAATTCCTGAAAAGGACATTACAGTGGAATTAGAGCTGGTGTTCCTGCTAGCCTGAGGGTTTTAACTGTAGATTATCAAAGGTCTATTTTGAAGTAGCCAACACCATCATTTTACAGGAAAATTTATTTGGAGCCTTAACTATTCTACAAATTTTTGTGGCAAAGTGCTATGCAAATTTCCTTGATTTTGTTGGTTACTTAATAATCATTCGACAAATCAAAGAGTCAAAATTATAAGTGGTGTTGATCTCAAAACCAAAAGTTGAAAGGGCTTAATTTGTATTTAGGAGAATATATTGGTTTGGCCCAAATTATCAAAACCGAGTTTATAAAGTCAAGGTGGGGCCAGTGACTATTGTGAGGCCGAATTGTTTGAGGAGCTGATTGGCATGCGGGAGCCACATTGTTCATTATGGGGGGAAATTATTAAGAAGACGTCTAGTTGATTATTAAAGGGGGTGAATTTTTTGGTTATTAATAATATTTGAAGGGGTCGTGGAAACTATCAAGCCTAAATAATTTGATTGAAGCCATGACTTATTTTAAAGCCAAATTTCATGCCGTCAAAATTTTGAAGGAGGCGACTGCAAAATATTTGCAAGGAGTGGAGCTGTATTGAAATTGGAAATTAAGTGTTGGTTGTGGGCAGAAATATTGCAGGACGCATTTGAGGAAGCCGAACAATCATCTTCTATCCAAAGGTTGACTGCTTTGATTGCTATTGTATGAGGCCATGAAGCCAGTCGAGCTACTTGAAGTTGTATCATTCTAGATTGGAGAACAAGTTAATTATGAAGGTGATTTGTCAACGGAATGCCAACTAAATGCACAAGGATGGATTGTCATGAAGCAGGGCTAAATACCACTCCTGGACAAAAACAAAAAGGGAAAAAAAGGGAACCTGAGACTCAACTCGAGTTCTTCGTTGCAGGCCCGTGACTGTTGGTGGCAGAGATCCCAAATTATTTGGGGGGGATTGATAAGTCTGTGCCACAAAATGTTGGCGGAGTTCTTCATATCGTGGGCGGCAGCCTGTAGGGGTAGACTATAATCAAGTGAATGACCTGTGCGATGTAATGTCCGTGTTTGATTTTGTTGCCTGAGTGCACAGATATTATAGCTATGTATGGGTCAAAGGCAGAATGTATAACAGAGATGACAAAGATGTTGGAGAGAGGGTCGTAGTTAATTTGCTAGCCAAACTTATTCTCATTGACCATCCTTAGCTTCAATCGCGTGAGCCATCCAAACCACCGTCATATTATTGGTAGTGTCATTTTGTTGTGTCATTCGGGAGATAGAGATTTGACTTGATTGCACTGAGCCATATACCTAGATCAATATTAATCGTTAATTATGTACCCACAAGTTGACTTTGTTGAAACTACAGGAGCCTGAGCCTTGTTGATTTTTAATGTACCTTAGATAAGTGGTTTCCCATGAGTTAGTCTCTACCTAGGGAAAAGTGTCCAAAATAATTCTTCCTAAGTGTGACTTTATAAAGTGAAAGTGACTTTATAAGTGGTAAAGTCAACGTTTTATTATAAAGTGAAAAGTGACTTTAGGCATAAAGTACAATGTGGGTACTTTATTTAATGGGTGAGATAAAAAATAGAAAGTGAGAATTAAATGCACATTTATTCTTATCCCTTGGTCTAAATGAATCTGAGCCATTAGATCTTAGGGTTGCCCAAAATTCATTTAGGGAAATAAAAGGGGGAAAAGAAAAGAGAGACTGCATTCATTCTTCATGAGCGGATTGGAGAAAGGAGGCTGAGAGCTGGAGAAAAGTTCTGAAGGAGAAATTTGTTGCAGCAAGTTGGAGTGATTTTTGGGCAAAGATAGGCATGGAAATCAAGGCATAGAAGACAACAGAAGGTACAGTATGAACAACATTCAATGTTGTGAGCTGCATGCCATTCGAGAGAAGTTTTTGATTTTTTTTTTGTTGAAAAATCTGTACAGTCCGTAGAGTGGTACGGAAATCCATACAGTCTGTATAGTTGTATTTGTACAGTAAATATTGTCAGCTTCAAGTGGGAAGAAATCGAGGCAAAATGGGCACGGTTTTCAAGGAGTTTTGGGTTGAAGAGATAAGTTGTATTTTTCTGTTTTGTTTTGTCTACAAATGTATTTTTTCTGAACTTGAAAGATAAATAAATTTGAAGAGCTCTCTAACAGGTTTTCCCCGGAGAAGATTGAAGAGGTTTTTCCTGGGTCTAGGTTGACCAAAAATCTGTGTATTTTGATGTGTTGTTGGTCTAGTTATGTCCATATTTATTTTCAGCATGTGTTGACAGTTCCATGTGTTTTAATCTGAAAATTTCATTTCCAGAATTCTATATGTTGAATGTATGTTTATAGGAAAGGGCATTTGAATGGGAGTGATTAGGTGAAATTAAAACCGGGTTGGAATTGTAGGAAACTTTTTTTTTAGTCATCAAATTTCGACATGGTATCTGAGCTACAAGCTGAAAATTGCAGTTTGAACAACAGACAATAGTTTGGGACAGCAAATAGTGGTTTGGAGTCTGGACAACAAACTGAATTTTTGGACAGCAAACTAATATTTTGGGACAGCAAGGTGGAATTTCACACAAACTAAACTTTTGGGACAGCAAGGTGTGCTGGAAAGTTAATTTTTCCATTTTACTGGTTTTGTAAATTTTGGACAGGAGTCATGGCTATGTTCTTAAGGATAGAGGACAAACAGGATGGGATATCCAACTCTGTCGTTTGGAAGGACATAATCAGACAGTGTTTCAGGAGGCAACAGTTTGGGACATAGTGCGGCAAGTGGTTGTACCTCCTACTGCTGCAGATGAATTCGCTGAGTTCACAAAAAATAATGCAAAGGAAAAAAGGATTTTGATGGACAGTCTGAAGGATCATGTGGTTCCTCAGGTGAGAGGAAACACATATGCATATCAGATGTGGACAACTCTAACCAATCTCTATCAGAGTACCAATGAGAGCAGGAAGATGGTACTCAAAGAATAATTGAAGAACATTAGGATGACAAAGGCTGAAAGTGTAGGTCATTATCTTGGCAGGGTTAAACAAGTACGTGATAATTTGATTGCTATTGGTGAGGCAGTTGCACCCACAGAGTTAGTCAGGGTAGCTGTAGCGGGACTTCCTAAGTCTTGGGAGGTCTTTGGAGATGTTACCTCTAGGGAGAATCTTCTCAATTGGGACAGATTCTAAGATGATTATGTGTAGCATGAGATACAAAACGCTGGCAGTCGTGGGGTGAAGATAGTAGATGAGGAGGATGTAGCCTTGACAACAAGAGGGAAGAACAAAGGGAAGGCCAAGAAAGGGGTCTCATTAGATGGGACTAAGGGAAAGGAGAAGAAGAAGAAGAAAGATACAGATATGTCCAAAGTCAAATGTTGGGCATGTCAGAAGATGGGACACTACGCTGCTACGTGTCCTGAGAGTAAGAACAAGGGGAAGAAGGGTACTGCAGCTTCAATAGAGGTGGAGCAGTATGCTTCATAGTTTGACCAGGACTTTGGATTTATTACTTCTACATCTAGTAGGAGTACATCATCTGATGTGTGGTACATAGACAGCGGGGCTTCCTGCCATATGACAGGTGCACGAGAGTTCTTTGTAGAGGTTGCAGAGAGGGCACTTGATATTGAGATTGTACTGTGAGAGTTGTTGGTGTGGGGCTTGTGACCTTTGAGAGGGAATCTTTGCCTCCTTTGAAGGTCATGGATGTTTTGTATGTTCCGGGGATGAAGAAGAACTTGATTTCAATGTCTTCTATGGAGGATAAGGGGTTTGATGTCACTTTTTCAGGTATTGATGCATCCTAGGGGAGCTTCCATCACTTCGGCAAAAGTGATTGGAGTCCGCTTTGGGAAACTATACAGGTTTAGTTTTCAGTCGGCAAGAGCATTAGTGAGTAGCACATTTGGTAGCACTCACATTAGTACCACCAGCAGTAGAGACTTTTGTGAGTTATGGCACCGGAGGATGGGGCATATGCATCATGGAGCTTTGAGAGTACTGAGGGAGATCACTACTAGAGTTCCTGATTTCAATGTCAAGCATGATGAGGTCTGTAGAGGGTGTGCTTTGGGCAAGTACACCAAGTTACCATTCCTAGCGAGCAACAACAGATCTATAGGTATACTAGACTTGATTCATATTGATGTTAGTGGCCGTATGTCTCATGTTTCTTTGGGTGGTTATGAGTATTATGTTATATGCATTGATGACTACTCTAGGAGGACTTGGATATATTTCCTGAAGACCAAGGGTGAGGCCTTGAGTTGCTTTAAAGATTTCAAAGCTCTTGTGGAAAAACAGACAGGTAGGAAGATTCGGGTCTTGAGGTCAAACAATGGTGGTGAGTACACCGATGGTGGGTTTTCTGACTTCTGTGTGTAGGAGGGCATTAGAAGAGAGTTCACGATTCCTTGCAACCCCCAGTAGAATGGGGTGTCTGAAAGGAAGAACAAAGCTATTGTTGGGCTGCTAGAGCGATGAATCATGATCACGGGTTGCTGGGCTGAGGCCTGCAATATTGTTGTTTATCTTCAGAACATGAGTCCTCACAGAGTATTCAGGAATATGAATCTGGAGGAAGCTTTCACTGGAGAGAAGCCTCATGTGGGACATCTTCATATCTTTGGATGTCTCACAAATTCTTATATCCCCAAGGAGCAGAGGACGAAGCTGGAATCTATGGCAGAGAAGGGTATCTTTATGGGTTACATCGAGACTTCGAAGGCCTATTAGATCTTCATTCCTTCTAAACAGAGAGTGGTGATTAGGAGGGATGTGAAGTTCGAGGAAGAGAGGGCCTATTGGAGATCACAAGAGTATGATGAGATAGAGTCATAGACTTCTCCTTAACAGGGAGGTTAGGTGTAGGGAGCAAGACCTTAGGGTTCTTGATCGACTAGTACAGGAGGTACTTCAATGTCAGTGACATCTGGGGCACCAATGGCGAGTTCACCGAGCACTTCTTTAGAGAGTCCACTCGTACAGAGTTCACATGGCACTTCAGCTGACATAGGCATAGGTGCCAACACAGGTTCTTCGAGGATAGGTGCTGGTGCAGGCACACCAGGGTCAATTGGCTGACCTTCAGGCTCACCAAACTAGGGGGCAGAGGATTAGGTTCCCTATGGGGAAGCTTCTTCAGAAAAGAGGAGGCCCAAGTGGCTTCAAGACACCTTGAAAGAAACAGAGCCTGTTGGTCCTCCGAAGAGGGTGAATAGGGAGAGTGTGCCACCTGAGCGGTTTTGCAGTTATGAAGCCAAGGCTACCAACATTGTTGACTCTAAGCCTACTAGCTATGAGGAGGCTACCAACTAGGAGGTATGGAGAAAGGCTATGGTGGAGGAGTATGCCTCTATTATTAAGAACAATGTTTGGGAAGTGGTGCCTAGGCTTGAGGGCAAGTCAGTTGTGACTTCCAGGTGGCTCTACAAGATCAATCATGCTACAGATGGTTGCATTGAGAAGTTCAAGGCGAGGTTTGTGGCTAGAAGGTTCTCACAGATAGAGGGAGTTGACTATGATGAGACCTTTGCTCCCGTAGCTCGATACACTTCTATTCGGTCCCTTATTTCTATTGTTGCAGAAATGGGTTGGCAGATCCATCAGATGGACGTGAAGACCGCATTTTTGAACGGAGTTATAGAGGAGGTGTATGTTGAGCAATCACATGGCTTTGAGGTACTTGGGCGGGAGACCCATGTATGCCGGTTGAGGCGAGCACTCTACAGACTTAAGCAAGCTCTGAGAGCTTGGTATTCGAGGATTGATACTTACTTGCAACAGATGGGTTTCACGAAGAGTGATGCAGATCCGAACCTATACTACATTGTTGTAGGGGATGATCTGCTCATTCTTGTGTTGTATGTTGATGACTTGTTCATTACTGGGGCAGAGAGACTGATTAGTGGTTGCAAGGAGGATCTTGCCATTGAGTTCGAGATGAAGGACATTGGGTTGATGCGTTACTTTTTGGGGCTTGAGGTGTGGCAAGAGGAGGGGCATATTTTTCTGGGGTAGGGGTAGTATGTTGTGGACGTGTTGAGCAGATTTCACATGGCAGACTGTAGACCTATGTCTACAGCTATGATCACCAAATGGAAGAAGCTTCATGCTTCAGATTCTAGTTTGGTGGGTCCTACATTGTATAGGTAGCTTATTGGGTCTATTGACCCTGCCGCCTACACCTACCTACAAGTCAGTGAGAAAAATCCTTCAACCCCACAATGTGTGGTTGGTGGCAGGGAACTCAGAGAAGGCGCTGTCACACTAATCTCGACTCTCTCCGTTTGAGCTATCTCCTAGGTCAGCTAAGTGGGGTGGTCCCTAATGAAAAGTTAAGTTAAAAGATGTGAGTTTCTATGAGAGTGTTATAGTGAAAATGGATTACTTTTAAGGATTTATGGGCAAATATGAAGTGAACAACTTGAAATAACAATGCCAATCCTTAATATGATTAAATACCATAAAACCAGTGCCTTATAAAGAATTTGCTCAATAATTTAAAGATATATTTGCTCAAATTAAAATGCAATGATCTCAAAAGAGAAAACAAAGTAACCCTAAAATGTAAATAAGAATTGTTAGCACAAGATGTAAGATACAAAATGCTTTTGAGATAATCAACTTTATAAATCAAAGCATGTGAAACATATCTTGCCAAAACCCAAAAATTAGTAATTAACTTGGAAATGTAAAAGAAAGGAAGTGCTAAAGACTTGAAACATGAAAATAAAACACTTGTTTGAAATGATTACAATGCTTGCTTTTGGAATAGACTTTGCATATGAAAACTCAAACCATCAAGAGACAAGTAAAGTAAATGTAATGAAAAGTGCTCTTGGTTAATTTTATTAATTAGCTTTACAACAAGATTACAATTTAACTCTTCGATCCTCAGACCTCACCCTCGCCCAATGATATGGATCTCACAGTGAGGAGTCAATAGAGGAGTAGAGGATCCCTAAGATGTCTACTTCAACCAAATTATGTTAGAGGTAAAATTTTAATGAGTCTTGGGGACTTTCTACATTAAAATGCCTTAGATGAAATGCAAATTGTGCTAGTTCCCCAAATTAAAATAATGATACATGCAAATGCTTCAAAGAGATTGATTTGCAATGCTTGAAAATGAAATAGTGTTCAACATAAGTTGCAATTATAACTTCAATTGGAGGAATAAAATTAGCTTACAAGTGTTGCATATGTTTCATCAATGAATTAAAATGCTACAGGTAATTTGTTTGAAAGTAAAATTTGTTTCAAATAGACAATGACAATAAATTGCTCCAATATTCAATATAACAATGTAGCATACAATTGAAGCATGTATTTAAGTTCTCATGAAACAATTTACTAAGGTAAATGGAAACAAATAAAATTTTGTTAAAAATATAAAATGCTTGCATGTAAAGGATGAATTGCTCAAAGTAAAGTGTAAGCTTGTAGCTCCAAGCAACAATGAGAAAGAAAATGCAAAGCTCAAATGAAATTGTAACAAACTTTAACTTAATGAAATGTGATAGTGAGGTTGTGTTAATTCCCAATTAAAGCATGCATGTAAGTGAAATAAGTATGAAAGCTTAAACCATGCAAATGCCAATCCACCCAAGAGAAGTCTCCCTTTAAATGGGGAGATAGGATACCATGGAGAAATCCCAAGCTCCCACAAACAAGTTAGATCTTTTATTAATATTACAATGAGAAGAGAGCCTTTCAAAGTTCCCAACTATACTTCAAGGAGAGTCCTCACAATAATTGTTTGAAACTTGGACACTAGACCTCTTTTCTTGAGAAAGTAGTGACAAGATTTCACAAAACCTATGCAAGGGAAACAAGGTGTGAGTTTCCTCCAAATGCCCACGGTTTAGAGAGGAAAATGGGCAGCACTCTAGTGAACTCGACTTGGCCAAAGTAAGCCTCAAAAGGGCTCACAACATCCTTGGAAATTGAACCCCCAACACTTGCCAAAGGTCCTGCAAACACTTGTTAGATGTTGTGGGAAGTTGCTCTTCAAAATCTGCCACACAAGAGTTAGCAAACAATCCAAACAGTGGCTGCAAAATAAGTTAAGTATTAATGGAAAAATCAGCAAGATAAAATGTTTATGTACAATTATAGTTTACAAAAGGCTAAGTTAAAGAGTGAGAGTAAACTCTCGTCTTTTCTTAGCCATCTTAAAGCTCTTAGATAGCAAATGAAAGAAATGAAGTACAATGTTTTTTTAAAAGAGATTTAAATTTAGAAGTTCTCGGCTTGTGTACAAGCTATGTGCTGAAATCCCTGCAAAACCACTTTGCAAGATAAGACTATGAAGGTTCAAAGAACAAATGAGAGCTCCTTTAAGAATGTATCAAGAGTGGGTTGGTCTCTCCAAAAACTTCCCTTCACGCTTGATTCTGTAATCCCAACAAGATGTTCCCACTACAAAACTTCAATCAAGAATATATTCCATATAGATTTAACAATAAACAATAATAAGAAACTCTAGAGATTTATTTAAAACCAACTAGAACATTTTATACCTAGAGCATACTTTTAAATCAAATGTCAATGCAAGATAGCTCTACATTAACAAATTTACAAGAACATATGGAAGCAAATTAGATGAAAGCATGAGTAAAAAGGATTATACCAATGCTCAACAATTCATCACACTCAAAAAGGAGGAACACCTCATGAATGAACCCCAAAGTCTTTATTGATATTCCTGAAAGTGTACAAGGCAACAACGCTTCCGCAAGCACGATAGCTAGTAACAAACATATACAATGTGAGAGTCCATGGCTTTATTATATATAGAGTTGGGAGCAAATCCCAATGAAGAATGACAATGACAAATGGCATTTGAGCCAATCCCATTGTAGAAGTGATTAAACAAGTGGCATGAGGTGACAATCCCAAAGAGAAATTTGAATTTGTTGAATGGAGCTCCAATGCCAAGTGTAAAAATCGAATTTTGGCAGTTGGACATCATTTTCTTCTTCCCTTATGTGCCAAATTCGAATTTTATGGTGGAATGACAAGTGTATATGGGTGGTAACCCATGTGGGGACAATTTCCCACAAAAATCTCCACCAAATATTCTCCCAAATCCTCTTAAATGTGCATTAACTTCACAAATTCGAATTTCCAAGCAACTTTTTCATTTAATGCCTGAAATTCGATTTTATTTGAGCACATGTCCTTTCCTTGATTTTAGGAGTCCACATCACCTTGGGACTTCACTTTAACTCCCCCATAATTTTCCGCCTCATTTCTACAACATTTAGCATGTGTGGATATTGATTTTTCTCCATTTATTTAATTTATGGCTTAATTACTTGTCAGATTTCCCATTAAACTTAGGAAAAGTGGGTTTTGAGGGTCCAAAACACATTATTAACCCCTCAAAGTTTGTTATAGTAGAAAGTTGAGGGTGAGAGGTGTAATTTTGATTACTCATACCCCATACAACTTCTCTAGAGTACACTTATTACAATTTAAATATAATTTTATTTGCAATTTTTGACCTGCGGGAAATCTAAAAAATTAAAAAATGACTACCTAGACCTAACCAAATTCCACGAATTTTTTTGTGTGATCTAGTATGGTAATATACGTCTACTCTAGACACTGATATGTGTTAAGGGCTCAACCTTGAAACCATCACCCCGGCTTTGGGGTAAAACTTGAGTGAAAAAACCTAAAAAATTATCTGTCTTTGAAAAAGAAGGGATAATTAACCTGTAACGACCCATCCTTAAAAAAAAATAATAATAATAAAATAAAATAATATATATATAGTAATAAATAAAAATGATATTTATAAAATAGAATGAAAATCAAGTATTAATATCAAATATTAATTAAATTCTAAAGTTTATATTAAAAGAAAACAAACATAAATGAAATGATAAAGTACGTTTAAACATTATAAAGTGATAAAGGGAAATGCTATACGGTTATATGGAGGCGTGATAGTGACATAATAACAATGACATATATATAAAGTTTAACATTATAATACCTTAAACGCTCATATGGATACCATCGCATTTAAAAACTGAACCCTAAGTAAGGCAGAACCGACTGTACGGGAGGATGACTCACGGCTGGAGGACGCTGTCACCGTGGGATTAAGCAGTGGAGTCGTAGGTGTACAGGGCGGCCACTGCTTAGCCCTGGCTATAAGATCACGGAGATGGGGCTGAGAACAGGGGGGAAAACTGAGAGTGGAGGGCAGGAGAACAAGGAATCAGGAGTACAAACCAGAGGAATAAGATCGACCATTGGAAGAGCTTTACATCGGTCTAAGGTTCTGGGCACGGGGGCAGTGAGCTTCGGTGAGAAGCTTACTGGATTGGCTGGGAGGAATTGGTTTTCCGGTAATCGGATCAGAGTAACCGCGGAGTCATCAACTTCAACAGGAGCAGACAACAGTTCAGGTAGGTGTTCGAAATCCCTTACGGTTACTGCATTTCTGTTCTGCTTATCATCTTATTTCAGTTTATGGTTATTACACATGGTATCAGAGCGCATCGTTCAAACCCTTTGACCTCACAGGCCCTACGCTCGTATCAATTTTGTTGTTAAATTCTGCTGCGTAAAAGCTTGTAAAAATTCAGTGTTACATTTCTGCGGTTTGAATCTAAAAACACCCTGTTTAACAAGCGCTGTGGTAATTTCAGTCTGTGAATATAATTTGAAATAATTTAGAGCCTAGTTTGAAATAATTTAAAGGCAAATTAGTGGGCATCGATTCATTTTGAGGTCAATTTCCATGGTTAGCCTCAGAAATCTCGTGGTTACTGAGTGGAACCCTCCTCTGCTCGAGAGGTTGAACGTTGAATTTCATTTCCCAAGGAAGGGATTAAAACGATTCAACAAAATTAGGGTCTCCTTTGCTGCGAGAGAGGTGGAAGAATTCTTTTGACACAGTCCGACAGACAAGGCGAATGGTAATCTGGGTGAATGAAGGGGCATAGTTCGGGAGGTCAAACCCGAAGAAAGTATGGAAGTGCGCCGATTGAAAGGTGATTTTCACAGTTTTTCGCGCGCGGATAAAGCAACGTATCAGTAAATTACTCGTCGTATTTTTCGTATTACCCATAATCTCCGCCTTCCCTCATCTTTGCATCGATTTAAAATGGAATTATAATATTATTCAATCTGCTATAAATCTCTGAGTTATAAATCTGTTTGTGCTCATACAAATTCTCTTGAGTGGTATCATAGTTGAGAGAAAATTTCACTATGGCCATGGCCATTGCAAATGGCTTTGTTAATATGACGGTAATTCCCCAATTCTCAGCAACCACCTACAAATTCACTATAGCACCTATTATAGAAAGCAGAAGACCAGCATTCAAAATAAATTTCAGCGGATGGAATTTGAAAGTAGCCAAGGCAATGAGATATATCGAGGGGAAAGAATGGAGTTTAGTTGTTGCTGCTTCAACAGGAGCAGAGGCAGATACACAGACCCCTCCCTTGGATGCTACAACTGCCAGGGATGCTGTCAATCTGGGGCTTTCTCTCTTCTCAAAACGCCGGGTAATTTACTACATTCCATATCGATTTCATTTAACTCTTGAATCTGCAGATTCATGGAAGCCACAATTGAACTGTCTGGAGCCTTGCTCCCACTGGTTTTGCATGTTGAAAGCTAATAACAATGTAACGTGTAGACATAAGCATCTCTAAGGAACGAGCAACTTATGGGTACAAAACCTCACCAGCTAGGGATAATTTTTTTTACGTCGTTTCCCGTCTTGCATTTTGATTAGCCCTCTGGCATTGCTGCTGTCTTCTTATAGCATCTAGTTCGTACTATAAGGACATGAGAGGAACATTTAATTCTTTAGAAATGTAGGTTGTCTGTATTCCAGTTCTAAGGTGAAATACTTCAATATATTATTTAACAGAGATGCCTTTTGAGTGCAATATTCTCATTACTTACCTCTGAAATGTTGGTCATACCTTACCTCTATTAATGTTAGGTAAGTGACCTTATCTTCACCATGCTCATATAAGTGAAAGTCAACCTTACTTGAGCTAGAAGTTAAGGTCTGTCCTGAAAGGTTTCACTTCAGCCCAGGTAAGGTCCAGTTCTCGAGCTAACTTTGCTTAGGTAGGTAAGGTCTTGGTCCTGAACTCTGCTCCGTAATATAAGGTTCTTGTCCTGAGTTCTACATAGGATAGGGATTGTTAGTCATATCATCCAGTTAAAGTTGGTTGTCCTTCACGCGGAAGAATTTGTGCGAATAATTAAACATATGACATATATCCTTGCATTAGATGGTATGGGCAAAGGGAGCCAAGACAAAGAAGAACCAGAACATATAACGCAGAGCAACAAAGGGGATTGAGCTATGCATCTTATACTAACAGCACAATACAAAATAGTAGCAAGTTTGTCAACCAAGAGTAACAAGCAAATAAATGAGTTAAGGTCGTGATTGGGCAGCAAAAAGGATGTCTCCAGTACATTGGAAAGAAGTTGCCATGAAACAAGAGCGCTATTCACCTCAACATGTCTACAATGAAAGCTTAAGACCAGTGTTGCCATAATGTGGAGCATAGTGGGGGAGCTGAGTAAGAGTGTGGGAGTGGTCCATCCCAAAGAAATCTGTGAGCAAAGCATTTTGTAACATCTACCAAAATAATGAGTGAATGGTGTTAATACTCAGCAAGATAAAGAGAATAAAATAAATGATTTCACCAAGCGAGCTGCTCTACACTGTGTGGGTGGGGGAAGATTCATGTTACTTTGTCTGTGAATATATACTAAAATAAGTTGAACATATATATAGTAACTAGTCACTCAAAAACTAAAATTCACCATCAGGATAGGAACTGTTTAATTCCTCTTTTCTTCAAACCTACTACAAGTGATATCAAAGTTTTAATTTCAGAACCATTATTATATAGATGATAATCAGATAGAGAATGATGAAATTTATGTATCTTTAACCTTCCTATGACTTCAGTTTTCCAATTAAACACGCAAGTGACCCCTGTTTCCAGATGCTTATTATTCTAAAATTCAGGTCTATAAGGTTGCTATTTATAATGTTTTTTTTTTTAATTCTTAATAATCGTATAGTGTAGGGGTTATTGGGGTTATTTCCATGTCCTTGAAACATTTGGCTAATAATTCTCTTTTTCAACCATCATTGGAAGAAAGATTAGTAGGGGCTGTGTATCATATCATGGCTTCAAAATGCTTTAAAAAGTTTGGGTTAGCTTCAGGTTCTGCTGCACGAATGTCTCATGAGAGCTCTTATGTTAAAGCAAACACATGTACAAGAAGTCCATGCGATACATTTAAGGTTATATACATACAAAGGATGTCTAGAGAGAAAATTGTTTTATCATTCATAAATATGGAACAGATTGGGTACAATCAAAACAATCTATCATTAGCAGTGTATTTTCAAGTTTAAGTTTAACAGTGTATTTTTTTTTTTTAAATTCAAGGACATAGGAGTCTACGCTTCTCTCTCCCACCCTTAGGTCAGTACATATATTTAGAAGATACATTGCCTTGTAAAACTGGAAGCCATTGACTCACCTAAATAATATGGAAACCACCTTGCTAAATGTTATCTACCAAATAGCCCTAGTTTATGGTCATTACACTTATGATCATTAAACTTTTAGCTAAAAGTTTTCTGCCCAAATATTATGAAATCTGAACTTTTGATAGCACAAATTTCTATAAATCCTATTGCAGTCAAATTGCATTTTGCATCAACCATCAAAGTATTATGTGCAATTTATAAAGACCACTTTCCAAAGCATCTTTTAGAGAGCAAATTGTACTAATTATATCCTTTGACGAAGCCATTTTTAAACAGAAATGGTTCTGGAAATCATAAATCACATTTTATCCTAATTTATTTCCTCCGTTTAAACTCAATCTACTTTTATGATATACTGCTGAACTGTATTTCTAGATGTTAATCATGGCATGTCTATGGTAAATTTTCGGCTAAAAGTCAAACTAATAGGGAACCAAAACAACCCTTCTTTTATAGACTTAATCCATATCCAAGTAATATATTCAGAATATAAGTATGTATGACCTCCCTTAAATGTAATAACTAGATTGAGGTATGGCGGGTATGTTACCGACGTACTTTGTAACGAGATATTTAACATTTATTTCGTATGAGTGTTATTAGGTAAATAAACTTTAGATGTCTTACCTTAGGAGCTAATAACCATACACTTCTGCATTATTCATATTAGGATAGAATACCCTGCATTAGGACAAGGAGGTCGCGAGACCACCCTCCTTGACCTCGGTACCAGTAAGATCCGCCTACGGGTAAAAATAGCAAAACTATACCGTTTATGAATGTGAAGTCGCAAAAGAAAATTATGCGTTAAATTCGGTTGTCTACCTCAAAATTTTGATAAAATTTTATTATGTGTTCAGGAACCATTACAATGGTAAGGACGTATGAGTGACAACGACGTGATCGGGCAGCATCACCACCATTAATGCCGCCACCGTCGCCATCATCGTCCCCATCATCACCACCAAGACCATTATCAACATCAATCGCCCCAGCGCCAGAGTTGACTGTGATAATGAACTCCTTGGAAGCCTTATTGGAGACATTAAAAGAATCCACTGAGGCTAAAACCAAAGAGGAATCTCAACATTTGGCTATCAGTTCAGCAGAACCAAAGAATTTTGAGCCCAAAAGATCAAAAGAAGACATTTCGAGGGAGCTTCAGAAAATCAGACTCCCAGAATTCTTAGGGGGTCGGGCAGGTGAACGCGCTGAAGCATGGTTGGAAGGAATGAACAGATGCTTTAGGTTAAGAGAATATTCGTCTTCGGCAAAAACAAAAATTGCCGTGTTTCAACTAAAGGAAAGTGCCTTGATTTGGTGGGGAAATCTGGAAAAGCAGCGACGCCTTACATCAGATAATGCCCCTTGGGAACTATTTGAGGAAAGGTTTCGCACAAAGTATTTACCTCCATACTTTCAACAACAGCAAGCCAGAGCCTTTCATACATTAATTCAGGGAAATAAAACGGTGGAAGAGTACGAGATAAGGTTTATGGAGCTTGTAAAATACATTCACTACTTAGACTCTGATGAACGTCAAGCTGAACGCTTCATATTTGGTTTAAACCCTCGTATCAAAGCCTTGGTAAGCATGTGGAAGCCATCATTAGTAGCCGAGGCAGTCGAATGTGGTCGTTATGCAGAAGAGCACCTAGGAATCAAAAGGGTTATGGGGCCAACAGGGCCTGTCCAATCAGGATTTCCAGGAAAGACTCCCCGGAACTTCTTCAGAGGAGGTAGCTCGAGGCCACCTTACGGTTACAGTTTTACCCCAAGAAATATAGGGACAAGAGCTCCCATGGCAGTAAACACTATAGCCGCAGGATCATCAAACACCAGTCCCTGGGCATCTCGAAGGACCGCTAGCGGAGGAAGAAATTCGAGGGGAATCAACACGAGAGGATGAAGCTCGTTCTCTAGGAATTCACGCCCTGACTCAAGGGGATCAACGCCACTTAATTGTTGGGTATGTGGGGGACCGCACTTTCAACGTGACTGCCCAGAAGCTTCGTTGAATATATTGCATAGGACTGGAAAGGAACCGATATCAGACAACCAAGGTAATCATAGAATTCATGCAGTGGTCGACCACGACCAAGCAACACATCAATCTACTGTAGTGGAATCTTCAGGTACTATCAATGGTATAAAACTCAAAATCTTATTTGATACTGGTGCCACAGATAGTTTCATTTTGTCATATGCATTAAACAAATGTGGGTTGGCAGCTCGTAGACAAGACGATTTCCATCAAGTGGAAATGGCCTCAGGAGAACTCCAAATCGTGGGCTTGAGTGTGGATCAATGCAAAATTGACCTAGGGGTCTGTTCGACTAGACTGAAAGTTTATGTCACAGCATTAGGAACGTATGATCTTATCATAGGTATGGATTGGCTAGAAGCTCATCAAGCTTGGGTAGATTGTTATGGGAAAAGAATTCTAGGCATGAATGATGAAGGAGAAGTAATCCAAATTCAAGGAATCAGGAGGAAGGTATCTTTACGCTACATTTCCGCGATGAAAATGAAGCATTGTTTAAGAAAAGGTTGTCAGGCTTATGTAATTCAAGAGGTAAGCGAAGGAAAAGGACCATCCTTAGGACAATATTCGGTGTTAGCCGAATTCTCGGATGTATTTCCAAAAGAGTTACCAGGATTACCCCTCGTAAGAGAGCTGGATCTCACTATTGAATTAAAACCAGGTACCCAACCGATCTCTAAACACCTTATAGAATGACAGCTCCAGAACTTCAGGAACTGCAAATTCAATTGAAGGAACTACTGGATATAGGGCATATTCGGCCCAGGACATCACCTTGGGGCGCTCCTGTAATTTTTGTGAAGAAGAAAGATGGATCTTTAAGATTATGCATAGATTATCAAGACTTGAATCGAGCTACAGTAAAGAATCAATACCCTATGCCTCGAATCGATGATCTTTTCGATCAAATGAAAGGAGCTGCTGTCTTTTCAAAAGTTGACCTTCGATCAGGCTATCATCAGTTAAGGATTTCTGAAAATGATATTTCCAAAACTGCATTCCAGACACGTTTTGGACATTATGAATTCACCGTGGTACCATTTGGATTAACAAATGCACCAGCAGTATTCATGAAACTTATGGATAGCATTTTCCGTAAATATCTTGATCAATTTGTGCAAGTCTTTTTAGATGATATACTCATCTATTCCAAGAATAGGAAAGAGCATGAAGATCATTTGTGGATAGTATTGTCCTGTCTTAGAGAACGCCAGTTGTTTGGAAAACTATCGAAGTGTTCATTCTTTCAGGAAAGGATTCATTATTTGGGGCACATCATATCAAGTGAAGGGATTTCGGTAGATCCTGAGAAAGTAAAAGCGATCATGGATTGGCCAATACCGAAAAATGCTCATGAGATACGAAGCTTTATGGGTTTAGCCGGTTATTACCGAAGATTTGTAAAGGGGTTCTCCAAAATCTCAAAGCCAATTACAACCCTTCAGCGGAAAGGTGTCAAGTATGATGGACCGAGGAATGTAGAAAAGCATTCTCTGAACTCAAAAAACTACTGACCAATGCACTGATACTAAGAGTCCCTGACATGGACAAAGATTTTACAGTATGTACTGATGCATCCAAACAGGGACTGGGTGCAGTGTTGATGCAGGATAGAGGAGTAATAGCATATGCTTCCAGGAAGTTAAAACCTCATGAAGAACTCTATGCTACTCACGATTTAGAATTAGACGCTGTAGTACTAGCTTTAAAGATTTGGAGACACTATCTAGTGGGACAAAGTTTTACACTTAAAAGCGAACATCAAAGTCTACAATATTTGTTCACCCAAAGAGACTTAAATGCAAGGCAAAGGCGATGGAGTGAATTTCTAAGTGAATATGACTTCGGGATATCATACATTAAAGGAAAAGAAAATGTAGCAGCAGATGCTTTAAGTAGAAGACCTCAGATATTTTCTCTCATACCCATTAAAGTAGACTTAAGACAACAAGTACTGGATCATCTTATAAAAGACAACTGGTATTTAAAGGTGAGAGCAAGTCTTGAGGGTAAAAGGGCAAAAGAATCTAAATTTGAGGCATATGAACTAGAAAACGATGGAATCTTATGATTCCATGGAAGGATGTATATTCCTGATGATAAAGATCTTCGGGATACCATCCTTGGGGAAACCCACAGAGCAGTGTATTGTGCTCATCCTGGAGTAGGGAAAATGTATGCGGATACCAAAAAACTCTTCTTTTGGGCAGGTATGAAGCGTGATATCACTCAATTTGTTGCAAAATGTTTGGAGTGTCAGCAAGTAAAGGCAGATCATTGTCACCCAGCAGGCCTCTTGCAACCCCACGACATTCCTATGTCTAAATGGGAGACCATTTCTATGGATTTTATCACTGGACTACCTCTTAATTCTCAAAGACACAATGCCATTTTGGTAGTGGTGGATAAATTAACAAAAAGCGCCCATTTCATTCCCGTGAGAGACACTTACGATGTTGCTGACGTAGCTCGAGTATTCATAAATGAAATTATC